>JAULJZ010210982.1:0-18665 GCA_032270985.1 Heliamphora pulchella | reverse complement strand
TGAACCAGAATTTCAACAAATTCCTTTAAATAAACCCTAATCTCCAACCTCACTCTCATTACCTCATTTCAACTTTTTCCATTAGCATGTTGTCAAAATCTACCGTTATTTTTTTAAATCTTAAAATTATTCCACAATTCATTAATTCGTTCACGAACACATAACTGAATGCAAAAGACAACAAAATAAACAAGCACCGGGTTGTCACACAGGCTACTGTTGATAATGGTGCATCTTTGAAAATCTTGGCACGCATTGAAAGCGAAAATAAAGAGGACATCATAATGGAGCACTGAGAAAACTTTAGAATTTTATGGATCTTTGCACCGCATTGTCCGGCAAGAGAATGATAACACTTTGACAATCTTTAACAAAAGTAGCAGAATCATACAAATGATAAGTTTTAAAATAATTTTGCCACTGCTTCTGAGTTTATAATGAAGCAGAGTCAAAATCAATTCCAAAACAATCATCTTCATTATCAGGGACAAAATCATCATCTTTATGATCTTCCCCAAGAAGATCTTCTTGGGAAATTTGAGAAAATATTTCTTTTTGAATTGCTTTATGCAAAGCATCTTTGGAATTCTTGAGAGTGGGATTACAATCAAGAATTTGAGAACGAATACGTGGAATATCAAAATTTAAAATGTCAGTTGATAAAGAAGTTGATTTAGGGAAAGATGAAGATGCAAGTATAGCTGTATAAGAGGCTTTACGAGTTTCAAAGAATTTATTCTTTTGAGCAATTTTTGCTAAATAATAATTCTTGAGAGTATCAGGATAATACTCTTTGGGAATTTTGAATTTATCCCACCAGCAAGAAGCAAATTCGCGAGAGAGATAAGGAATTATAGTTTCAACACAAATTGTGAACTTCCATTGGAGCAACCAAGGAAGGGAGAAATCTGCATAAAAATAAAGAAGCGGGGGATTTAAAAGATTGGCATATTTAATATAATGCTCATAAGATTCTTTTAACAAAGATGGAAGGATGTCTGGATGGGGACCAAATTGTTGCCACCAAATGTGGATCCAATAAGGAAGTGGAGATTCAAAATTATTACAAAACTTTACAAACCATGAATTGTGAGACCCTGACCCAGTTTATTTTGAGAACGTTTAAGTGTTGACGGAGTTTGAGTCAACTTTTGATCTAAGTGAATTGGGTTTTTGTTTCTTTATGGTAGAACAGTAAGTGTATATGAGTTTTACACTTGTTCGAGTTCGGAAGAGGGTTGTTTGAGTAGTGTTTTTTGGACTCAAATTGAATTCTAGAAACAATTTTGGAACCAATAGGGATTCAGTCGACATAGGGGCTTAATCTAGTCGACTGAATGTCCTAAAAGGTGGTTCAGTCGACTTACTAGGAGGGTTCAGTCGACTGGACTTGAGGCGGTGGGATGTTTTGGGTTTCCAGAAGGTCTTTCAGTCGACTGGATTGGAGGTGCAATCGACTAACCTATGTGTTTTGGTGTTTTTCTATAAATATCAAGCCTTGGAGATATTTTTGAGATATTTATTTCAGATCTGGTTTCTCTCTCACAAAACCTCTACCTTCTCTCTAGATTTTGATGGGCCCGAGCTCAGTTTTTAGCAAACTGACAGCGGATCCTTGATATTGATGCTGGGGGCTTCGTATTTATCCGGATTGAATTTCGTTTCATCGAGATTCAATTTTTGAGACGTTGAGCTTTTGGCTCAACGAGGTAGGATTCCAGACCCTACTGCTGTATAAGGGAGTTATATGTAATTATATCTATTTTTACCTTGTAGAAAATACATCAAATGTCATATTTATGTTTAAACCTTTGTTTTTTGGGTAAAAAGCATGTTTTTTACTTTTCTTGGTTTATTACATCGTATGACTTGTGGATGTTGGGTTTTCAAAGGATATTCATGAAAACGGTGAAAAATAGTGGTTTTGTAAAAAATCTCGACAAATTATGTTTTGGAGGTTTGGAGCTAACCATTGGGGTTGAAGCTCAGTTTTGGAAACGTTTTGTTGAAACGAGAAAAATATTTTAAAAATATTTTTGTTAATCTCCATGTTGATGGATGTGTCATGCCCCAACATCAGGGTCACGCAAAAGCCCACCAAAGTACAGTTTGAGAAAATAAGATTTGTAGTTGGAAAGCCCTCAACTGAAAAATATACATCATTTGAATAAAAATCCCCATAGTTCAACTCTCATAAACTGAAAACATGCATCTCATATATATATAAGCATATCGCCCAAAGGCGTACAAAATCAGCCGTCACAGGCGTTACATGTAAAAGTACATGCACAAAAATAGGGAAAACTATAGCAAATCTTCCATCACCTCTGACACTAGGTCAACTCCTCATGCTCATCTGAAAAGGTTTTACAGCAAAAATCCCACACTGTGAGCCGAAGCCCAATAGAATATGGACAGTAAAACTGTAAAGCAGGCTACGCAATTACACACACACGGGCTCAACCACAGGAGCCAAAAAGGTTTTTCCTTCCAAAACCACAAGTTTGCATCAAACCATTACGAGTCTCAAAAAGGTTTTATCTAATAAAAATCCACGTTTTCCATCCTTCAAACTATACATATCATGCTAGCCAATATCATGCCACAGTTAAGGAAAAACTGTAAATAAACAGTATGCTCCACTCGGGTCACACAGCCGAGGAGAAAATATGTAAAAGAAATCATATGTACCGACTCTACCGTACCGACGAAGATAACAACTATAGACCCATGCCCATTATTCTAGTCCTAAACCACTAAAGGCCTGCTAGGTAATGACAAATTCTATACGGAGTTACAAAAATAACGCCATTCACGGAGGTAACTGACTTCTTTACGAATTTCCATGACCGATGGGAAAGCACCCAAACCACGCACTTGTTTCTTTACGGTTTGCCATGACCGATGGACGAAACATAACCAAACCACGTTTACGGGGATTAACCCGAGAGACCGTAGCGAACCCACTCTGAGCACATTTTTAGACTTCCACAAAGGAACAATAGAAGCCCAACTCAAACCACATACTGTCACAGTACATCTATGGAAACATTTAAAAATCCACCGTTGCTCAACTACGAAAACCCACAAAATAGTTTACACAACACATGTATAAAAGAGATCCAATCCATCAAAATGGAGATCTAAAACCATTTTCACAAAACACCTCATTTTCAAACCTCCTTTTGAAAACTACGGATACCACGTACCCGAAACATGTATACCACCAAGAAAAGGCGTAAAAACCCACTTTTACCCAAAAACCACGGTTATACGTGAAAATCACATTTGATGTATTTTTTACCCGGTGAAAACACGTATATCACATATATCACCCTTATACAGTGGTAGGGTCTAGAATCCTACCTCGAACAGTCAAAAACTCGATGTCTCAAAACTGAACAGCGTCAGAACAATAACTCAACCGGATGGATGCGAAGCCCTTGACCCCGATAGCAAGGATCCACATAGGAATCAACCCAAAACCAAGCCTCAAGTCCTCAACGCTAGAGAGAAGGCAGAGAAAAGGGGTTTCTTAGCTGGTAAGAAAGTGAATATCAAAATATCTCAACCCCTAGAACCTTTATAGAACGCCAAAAAAGGGTACTGTCAAGTCAACCAATCCCCTGAGTTTGGTCGATCGAACCCAAAAATCTTGGTTCAGTTGACTGAACCAGGCCCTTTAGTCGATCGAACCCCTGAACAGTGTGTTTTTCGACGTTTTCAAGCCAAGAACAGGTTTCTAAGGTCCAAACTAGCCTCTACCAAACCCCAAAAAGCGTATAACACATTTATACATGTTGTTCTACAACTGTAAAGCATATACCATTCATCGTTGCTATTCATTTAAAGAAGAAAACACATCAAATAGGTAAATAACCTAAAAGATAAGGGTCAGGGTCTCACAACTCTCCCCCCTTAAAGGAATTTCTCCCCTGAAATTCACAACAAGGTCACAAGGTAAACAGGTCCAGATATCTAGCTCGCATCCCAAACTCGAGCTCCCATGTCGGTTCCTTAACCCCGTGATGAAGCTATAGGACCTTGACATAAGTAATCGTTATTCCCCGTAACTCCTGCTCCTTTGTATCAAGAATCCTCACTGGACGCTCCTCATAGGTGGCGTCCTCATCAACCCACAACTCAGCCCAATCTAACACATGTGAAGGATCAGGCTCGTACCACCGAAGCATAGAAACGTGGAACACGTTGTGTACAGATACTAACTGAGGTGGCAAAGCCAAACGATAAGCAACCTCACCAATCCTGTCAAGGATCTCAAATAGTCTAATGAAGCACGATGATAGCTTCCCGCTACGACCAAATCTCATCAAACCTCTACGTGGCGAGACCTTCAGAAACACGTGATCTCCCACTGTAAACTCCAAAGGTCGCCTCCTCTGATCTGCATAACTCTTCTGACGGCTCTGCGCTGTTGCGAGGCACTGGCGAATCACCATAACCTTCTCCGTCGTCTCCCGTACCATGTCGGGCCCCAAGACTGTGGTCTCTCCCACATCTGTCCAACACACGAGTGACCTACATGGTCTACCATACAAAGCCTCATACTGTGCCATCCCAATACTGGACTGATAGCTATTGTTGTATGCAAACTCTGCTAACGGTAGATGATCCTCCCACGAACCTCTAAAATCAAGGACAAGGCCTCAGCATATCCTCTAAAATCTATATAGTCCTCTCTGATTGGCCATCCGTCTGGGGGTGAAAAGCAGTACTAAACATCAAGTTCGTCCCCAAGGCCTCTTGCAGACTCTACCAAAAGCGCGAAGTGAAGCGCGGGTCCCTATCAGAAATAATAGATACTGTCACTCCATGCAATCAGACTATCTCTCAAACATACAAGCAACTCAGTCGCTCCACTGAATCTTTCACTCGGATGGGAAGAAAGTGTGCAGACTTCGTCAACCTATCAACGACAACCCATACGGCGTCGTGTCCCCTAGGTGACCGAGGAAGTCCTGACACAAAGTTCATCGTGACATGCTCCCACTTCCACTCTGATATAGGCAACGACTATAGCAATCCTGTCGGTCTCTGATGTTCTGCCTTCACCTTCTGATAGGTAAGGCACCGAGCAACAAACTGGATCACATCTCTCTTCATACCCGTCAAACAGAACTGACGACGTAGGTCATGATACATCTTCGTGCCTCTAGGATGCTCAGCAAGACGAGAATGGTGACACCCACATAGTAGATCAGCTCGGCATGACTCTGGCATAAACAACCTCCCAACCAACCTCAGCCACTGATCAGAACCTACAATTCATCCCACGGTATCCTCTCTGCTAGCAACACGATCTCGTATCATCCGAGCCTCCTGATCTGTCTGCTGGACCTCCAGCACACGTGCTATCAAAGCAGGTCGTGAAATTACAGAGAACAAAGTAGCATCCGTCGTGGTCTCCCTGAAGCAAAGATCAAACTCCCCAATCTCTTTGAGTATGTCCCACTCACGTATAGCCACAGAAGCTAACGACCCGTGAGATCTCTGACTGAGAGCGTCTGCCACAACATTGGCCTTCCCTGGATGATACTACAAGTTAAAGTCATAGTCCTCTAACAACTCCATCCATTGTCGCTTGCGCAAGTTTAGGTCCTTCTACAAAAATAAGTATTTCAAACTCTTGTGATCGGAGAATACGTCGAAATGCTCACCATACAGATAGTGACATCATGTCTTCAAGGCGAAGACCACAACTGCCAACTTCAAGTCGTGTGTAAGATAGTTCTTCTCATGCATCTTCAATTGCTAAGAACCATAGGCTACAATCTTACCTCCCTGCATCAAAACACATCCAAGACCATCATGTGAAGCATCACAATACACAGTATACCTCAAGCCTCGCTCTGGGATAATCAACACTGGCGCGCTAGTCAACCTCATCTTTAGCTTCTGCAATGCTGACTCACAGGACTCACTCTAAGCAAACACAACTCCCTTCCGCGTCAAAAGCGTCATCGGTGCGGCAAGTCTCGCAAAGTCCTTCACAAATCGTTGATAGTAGCTGGCTAATCCCAGAAAACTACGTATCTCAAAGACACTTTTCGATCGCTCCCAACCGGTCACTACATCTGTCTTTGACGTATCCACTGCTACACCGTCTATCGACACTACGTGTCCCAAAAACCTCACCTCAGACATCCAGAACTCGCACTTCTCGAACTTCGTAAACAAGTGATGTTCTCTTAGAAGCTGTAGAATGATCCGCAAGTGATCCTTGTGTGCCTCTCTAGTGGGTGAATATATCAGTATATCATCCACGAACATCACCACAAAACTGTCTAGATAAGGATGGAAGATCCAGTTCATTAAACCCATCAACGTAGCAGGGACATTCGTCAGACCGAACGGCATAACCAGAAACTCGTAGTGACCATAGCGAGTCCTAAAGGCGGTCTTCGCTATGTCCTCGTTCCTGATCCTCAACTGGTGATATCCTGATCCCAAGTCAATCTTCGAGAAACAGCTCGAAGCCCTCAGCTGATCAAATAAGTCATCTATCCTCGGCATCGGATACTTATGCTTCACTGTCGCCTGATTTAGCTTCCGATAATCAATACACAAACGCAGAGATCCGTCCTTCTTCTTCCCAAAAAGAGCAGGAGCTCCCCACGACGAAGTACTCGGGTGTATGAACCCCTTGTCAAGTAACTCTTATAGCTGTACCTTGAGTTCACGCAACTCAGCAGGTGCAAAATGATAGGACGACATGGATATGGGAGCAGTTCCGGGAACTAGGTCAATAGAGAACTCTACCTCACGGCTCGGTGGTAACTCAAATAGAACGTTAGGGAAAACATCTGAGTAGTCGCACACCACCGAAGGTAACTCTCCTCGAACCCCAACCTCCTCATCTAACATAAGAACTGAGAAAAGGAAACCCAGGTTGCCCTGGTTCTGTGCATCACTGGGCAAAGACATCAAACCCTCATCCTAGTCTCCCACAAAACATAAACAATCTCCCACCGGTGTACAAATCGTTACCCTTCGTCGATTGCAATCGATAAAGGCACAATAGGTGGTCAGCCAATCCATCCCTAGGATGACATCAAACGCTGTCATGTCTAGAATGATAAAGTCAAACTCTAAACAACGACCGACAACCTCCAAAACACAAGATCTACAGACAAGACTCAACGTCACACTCCCACTGACTGGAGTCTCTACACTCAAGGTACTACCTAACTAGTCCATTTGCAACCTTAATGCAAATACGAAGGCAGAAGATATAAGCGAGTGTGATGCTCCAGTGTCGATAAGAACACTGGCCCATGATCTGAAGACTAGAAGAGAACCTCTGGTCACGGGGGTGGTAACGGCAACATCTGGTACGACCGGTGCTCTGGATGAACTGGGCTCTGCAATAACATATGCCCTGGCCGGTCCACTGTGGCACTGAACTGTAGACTGTCGACCCGACTGTACGGAAGCTCCTCCCTTTACGAAATAGGACGTCTGAGCTCTAGGCTGTGAATACATCTGTTTCCCCTAGCCTGATGGAACAGCTGGTGCTCCCGCTGTGCTCTGAATGCTCCCTCCTCGAGGACAGTTCCTCTGGATGTGCCCAGACTACCCACACTCAAAATAGACTAGTGGCCCTCTCCCGGGTGCCTGCGACTGTGACTGAGTCTGAACAGGTGCTGCACTCCGACACTCTGCCGCACGATGTCCCGGTCGCGGGCATTTATGACAAATAATCTCTCTTTGATCTGACCTTCCCGTTGATGCTACGGGATGTGTAGATGCAGAAGACTGTGGCTGATAAGACCCCACTGGATAAGAACTCGGACCAGATGTCCGTTGACGCTTGTCCCTGCGTCCCCGAGACTATGCACGTCTTCCGTCCTGCTATCCCCGACTATCTCTGTCTCGACGCGTCTCATTCAGAGTATCCTCCACCTTCATAGCGGTCTCCACTAACTCTGTAAAAATCTGTAGCCTCAGTGCTGCCACTCTGTCTCTAATAGCAGGCCTCAAACCCCTCTCGAACTGCTTCACACAGAACTCATCAGTAGGCACGATCTCCTGTGCAAATCTGGATAGGCTAGTAAACTCAGCCTCATACTCCACAACGGTCATCGTCCCCTGAGTCAGAAAGAGGAAATCCTCTCTGTAGCGATCCCTCAAAGTCGTAGGAAAGTATTTCTCCAGATATACCTTCGTGAATGCCTCATAGGTACCCCCAACTGTAGTCTTAGTGAACTTCCACCACATATGAGCACTCCCTCTCAGCCGGAAGGCAGCAAATGAAACCCGAAGATCATCCTCCTCTATCTGTAGAGTATCAAGGATCCTGGTAACCAGCTCTAGCCACTTAGTGGCAACCGTGGGGTTGGGATCCCTAGAAAAGGTAGGATGGTCCAGATGGCGAAACTCACGCATCGCAACCGTCGCCCTCGGCTCAGGTATGATCTCTCTCCCCCTAGAGGCCTCAGCAAGTTGCCAGATGGAGCCGATCATCTCACGCAATAGATCTCTGTCAGCAGGTCCTTGAGGTGCATTGGCATCCCCAATATCTAGGACTGGAACGTCCCTTCGGCCAGAACCATGGCCATAGCCTCGACCTCGGCCTGCCCACGTGGACATAACTCTATACGAAAGCAACACAGCAGGATAAGCAACCACACAACATGTTATTGCTAACATAAAAGATAGATAAGCATGCTAACACATAACCACTTAATATCATGTCATCACATCTCACATACCGAGGAGAACCAATAAGAAAGATTCATCACTCTAAACAACCTACTCAGACTCCTTGCTAGAAATCACATCCGCGAAACGCGTCTCTAACATGGCTCCCAAGTATGTTAATTCAAATACCCGAAAGCAAGACTAATCAATCCTAAGGCCCAACCTCCATACCCACGTATACACCACAAGTTATCATGCTTTGTTAGGAAAACGCTGTAACACATGCAATCAAGCACACATACATGCACACAAGGTGATGTACCCTCTTTCCTATGGCTCATAGGTATTCGAACCCAGAGCCCTGATACCAAGTTGTCACGCCCCAACATCAGGGTCACGCGAAAACCCACCAAAATACAGTTTGAGAAAATAAGATTTGCAGTTGGAAAGCCCTCAACTGAAAATAATACATCATTTGAATAAAAATCCCCACAGTTCAACTCTCATAAACTGAAAACATGCATCTCATATATGAATAAGCATATCGCCCAAAGGTGTACAAATCAGTCGTCACAGGCGTTACATGTAAAAGTACATGTACAAAAACAGGGAAAACTATAGCAAATCTTCTATCACCTCTGTATCTAGGTCAACTCCTCATGCTCACCTGAAAATATTTTACAGGAAAAATCCCACACCGCGAGCTGAAGCCCAATAGAATATAGACAGTAAAACTGTAAAGCAAGCTATGCAATTACACACAGACAGACTCAACCACAAGAGCCAAAAAGGTTTTTCCTTCCAAAATCACAAGTTTGCATCAGACCACCATGAGTCTCAAAAAGGTTTTATCTCATAAAAACCCACGTTTTTCATCCTTCAAACTATGCATATCATCCTAGCAGATATCATGCCACAGTTAAGGAAAAGCTATAAATAAACAGTATGCTCCACTCGGGTCACACATCCAAGGAGAAAAGATGTAAATGAAATTCTATGTACCGACTCTGTCGTACCGACAAAGGAAACAACTATAGACTCCTGTCCATTACCCTAATCCTAAACCACTGAAGGCCTGCTAGGTAATGAAAAGTTCTATACGGCGTTACCACAACAACGTCATTCACGGAGGCAACTGACTTCTTTACGGATTTCCATGACCGATGGGAAAGCACCTAAACCATGCACTTGTTTCTTTACGGTTTGCCACGACCGATGGACGAAACATAGCCAAACCACGTTTACGGGGATTAACCCGAGAGACCATAGCGAACCCACTCTGCGCACGTTTTTGGACTTCCACCAAGGAGCAATAGAAGCCCAACTCAAACCACATACTGTCACGGTACATCTATGGAAACATTTAAAAATCCACCGTAGCTCAACTACGAAAACCCACAAAATAGTTTATACAACACCTGTATAAAAGAGATCAAATCCATCAAAATGGAGATCTAAAACTATTTTCCACAAAACGTTTAAGAGTTGAGACTCAACCCCGCGGGTTAGCTCCAAACCTCCAAAAAAAATATTTTTCACCATTTTCACAAAACACCTCATTTTCAAATCTCATTTTGAAAACTACGGATACCACGTACCCGAAACATGTATACCACCGAGAAAAGGCATAAAAATCCACTTTTACCCAAAAACCACGGTTACACGTGAAAATCACATTTGATGTATTTTTTACCTGGTGAAAACACGTATAATCACATATATCATCCTTATACAGTGGTAGGGTCTAGAATCCTATCTCGGAGAGTCAAAAACTCGACGTCTCAAAACTGAACGGCGTCAAAATGAGATTCCAATCGAATGGATGTGAAGCTCTCGGCCCCGATAGCAAGGATCCACAATGGAATGAATCCAAAACCAAGCCCTAGGCCCTCAAAGCTAGAGAGAAGGCAGAGAAAAGGGGTTTCTTAGCTGTTAAGAAAGAGAATATCAAAATATCTCAGCCCTGGAACCTTTATAGAACGCCAAAAAAGGGTATTGTCTAGTCGACCGAACCCCTGAGTTCGGTCGACCGAACCCAAAAATCTTCATTCAGTCGACTTGCATTTACCTAACCGGTCCTACCACATGTGTAGGGATTGGGTAAAGGGGAAGGAGTCTGTAATTGCTACCTCTGTCCCCTTGTGACGGAGTCGGTATATAGGAATCATTTTACCTTTTTTCCTCGGTGCTGTGGCCCGAGTGGAGCATACTATTTTATCGTTTTACCTTTCTCCTCGGTTGTGTGTGTTCCGAGTGAAAAATATCTTTTCTCTTTTCTCGGTGTGTGATCCGAGTGAAAAATAATATTTTGGTTACTACTTTTCTTTAACTGCGAAAACGTTATCTGCATTGTTGATATGCATGGTTTTAAGGATAGAAATGTGGAGTTTTATGAAGTAAAACCGTTTTGGAGGCTCGTGTTAGCCTGATGGGAAAACTTGTGGTTTTGGGTTGGGAAAATCTTTTTGGCTCCTGTGGTTGAGCCTGTATGCTTCTGATTGCATATACTATTTTACAGCTTTATAATCTGTTTCTATTGGGCTTCGTCTCACGGTGTGGGATTTGCTGTAAAACTTTTTTCAGGTAAGCGTGGTCCTGTAGGTTGGCCCGGTGGTGCCCGAAGGTGGCTGATGACAAGACCCTGTTGTCTTGGTTTGTTAGGTAGTTTATACCTTTCTGTATATGTTTCATATTTTGAGATAACATGTTGTAAATCATATGAGATTCTTATAGATGTCGGCATGTTTTAATGCTTTCGAGAGAACCTTGGGTTGGTTGTTGCTTTCTATAGTATCTTACTACGTTTTTCGTTGTTGGGTTTAACGGTTTATAAATCGAATTTTCAAATGGTTTTTGCTTCATATAAACTCTGGTGCTTCGAGGTAGATTTTGGAACAGACTAAGCTTCTTTTAAAACGAAAAGATTTTTTTTTTTCAAAATATGTACTATGTTTTTAAAGGCTTGGCTTATGGGCTGTAACTATAGTCTTTTGGCTACTCTTTTAAATCAAATAAACCCTCGATAGTACGTTTTTACAATGATTTTGGCCTTATTTGGCCTTCTGGTTTTAAATCACTTTTGTTCGGGCGGTTTTGGTGGTTGTCCGGTGGCTTTTCGCATAACCCGGAGTTTGGGGTGTGATATGAATGATTCATGGCATCATTTTGAAAATAAAAGAGATTATGAAAAGTTTTTTGATAATCATAAAAATTATAAGTTTTAGGTCTGATGGTGTCATTTTTAAAAGTACTATTAAAATTATCGCCTCGACCCCATTCATGTTTAGAAATAATTTTTTGAATCACATATTTAGAATAATTAAATTGTTTTACCATTGTCATTGCTATTATGTTGTATTTTTACGGAGCTAGTGTCTAATAAAATAGTTTTAAAAAATAGGCAATTTTGGGTACCGATTTTAGAAACATAGAACCATTTAGGTGGAAAATATCTTCTAATAATTTGGGCAATAGCCACAAGCTCCTCTTGATAATTCTTTGATAGAATCACTTTATAATTCTCTTCTTCAAGAAGCATAATGGGGAAAAGGGTTTCATTGGGAATATAAGGCTGTGCTTTTGAAATCTTTTGAAAGAAGGTATTGCCTTTCATAGATTGTGTGCGTGCAGGGTTACTAACCAAATCACTCATAATACCTTTATCTTTAAACATCATACAGATTGATGGACTTTTAGAACCTTGCAAAAATTCTCGAGTTAAAAAGTTAGGTAGAGAATTGGATTCTCCTTCAATAAATTCATTATCAAAATCAAATATAGATAGAATTGCTTGCCAACGAGCAAATATTTGTTTTGAAGCAATATTTTTAATATTTTTTTGTAAAAACATCTTTTGCAGCTTTGCAATCAATTTTTAATAAAAATTTTTGATTTAATAAATCACTTTCAAATTTAGTAACACATAAAACAATTGATAATATTTCTTTTTTAATTGTGGAGTAGTTACTTCGAGTAGGTTTTCGTACATCACTGGTATATCTAATTAGTTGTTCTTTACCTTGGTATTTTTGTTTTAATATACCTCCATAACCTATGTCAGAAGCGTTTGTCTCAACTATTTTAAAAACATTAGAAATAGGTAAACATAAGCATGGGAGTTGTTTTGTATGTTGTTTAATTTTTTTGACAGCTTTTGTGTGATGTTGTGTCTAGGGTTTTGGATACTTTTTTAATCTTTGATATAATAATTTTATATCCTTATACATATCATGATAGAATTCTTTAATATAATTTAAGCTTCCTAAGAATCTCTGTAATTGAGTTTTATTTAAGATTTCATCTGCGAATTTATTTGTAAATTCTATATGTGATGCCCCGTCCTCCGGGCACGTCGGGACATACATAGATATAAATAAAGAGATATTCTAGCCATTCATTCATATTTACATACGTTAGTTATTACATCATAAACGAGTTCTGAACCATTCAAAAGTACATAAGTATTTACAGTTCCACCAAGAAATTTCAACAATTACACTAAACACGAGAAATCTAAATATAAAAACGAAAGCAGAAGCTTTAACTCCTCACAATGCATCAGCTGGATTCGTGTGCTCTTGGGACTCACTCTGTTCTTCAAACTCTTCTTGTCCCTCTGAGAAGACTTCCTCTAAGAACTCCTCCTCACCTGTGGCACGAATGCCATGAGCCAAGACCCAGAAGCAAAACACTCTAACCTTCTGACTAATCTCACAGCACAAAATTCACCGCAACACATACCATAAAACACCCAGTATAGTTTATAGTCAAGGAGGCAGACAATTTATGACAGGATAGCAGATAAGTCAATAAACATACGTGTATGAAGTGCAGATGCCCAATCCAACATGCACCCAAATAAGAACAGGAATTGCACTCCTAGAATCACCATATTAGACTTAATGGGACTTGATCAACAAAGCCATCATCGCACCTCGTTGCGAAAAGTAACCACATCGCCTGGCTACAGGCCACAGCTATTTTATTCAATGGCAACGGCGTGGGGTTTGCGCCATACTCCAGGCCAACAATATCCAATAAACCATTTCCTACATCGGGGACGCACCCAGGGTGTATAAACCAAATCTGTATCACCGGGGATGGACCCAGGGTGTACAAGGGGAATTCATCCCAAGCGATTTGTCCCACCTTAAGACTCGTGATGCCTTCGCTGGTGTCAACCCAAAGTCTAAGAGAATTCAAACCAAAATGCTAGAGACAAACCCATGGTGCCCAACAGTATCCACGATAAACCATTTCAAACACTGGGGACACACCCAGGGTGTACAAGGGGAACACATCCCAAAATATTTTTAAAAAAGGCCACCAGGGATGCCCTGGATTTAGAATCATGAAAGACAACTCAACATAACCCATCCCGATTATAAATCAACCAATCGAATTCCAAGTGGCACCATTATGCTGCCGTACGTTAGGTTCTCGCAGATCAACGTTCCTGATCACTACGGCATATAACGACAGTTCGGCTCAAGACGTGACACGGCTCAGGACATACATGGCCCAAAATTAACATATCCAGTACAATAATCCGAATGACACCATTAAGCTCCCGTACGTTAGGTTCCCGTATATCAACGTTCCCCATCACTACGGCATATAGCGGCAGTTCGACTCAAAACATGATACAGCTCAAGACGTAACACGGCTCAGGACATACAGGACCCAAAATTATCCATACTCGACACAACAATATGAATGGTACCATTATGGTCCCATACATTAGGTTCCCGTACATCAGCGTTCCCCAATCACTACGGCGTACAGTGGTTGTTCAGCTCAAGACGTGACATGGCTCAGGACATAACACGGCTCAAGACGCACATGGCCCATTGTCAACACCCCCACAACGGTTTACACAGGTGGACTCTAATATGCCAAGATGCAAGTGACAATGCCCATTATGTGAAATATGGATTTCAAGTGCAACAATTTATAGCATGGCATTAACATGTCAAGATTCATGGTACAACGCACAAAGTATAAGGTACAAGTATGTGAAGCACAAGCTATAATTCTCAAGATATGATTCCAATATGATAGCATGGATTCTAAATCATCATATATTCTCTTAAAAGCACTAATCAACTAATTCAAACTAATAATCATATAGAACTCGGGTCTCATAGCGATAGGTACCCAAACACAATTAACAAATTTTAAGGCCAAAACCAAGTATTAAATTAAAAGAGCCCACAAAGTTTTGGGGTATCTAGACTTGGAATAAAGCTATGATTTTTATACACCATTTAGATAGAAATATTACCTACAACTCTCATGTTTAACACCAAGGCCAAATCATAAGACAAATGGGTGAACATTTTATCCTAAGCAAAAACAGTTCAGCACTTTCTCCAGATTTTTACCCAAAATTATGCTTCTGTTTCTCTCGGTTTTGGGGTATTAAATGATGTCCAAATGAGCCCATTTGTTAGTATGTTCTAGTTTAACATGTCCCCTACAAGTTTCATGTTTAGAGCTAAGGGTAGTTGTTTGAAACAAGTTTGACTTTTTGACCATTTTAAAACGTAGGTTCTGTCAGCAACCAAAACTCAGCCGAGCTGGTTTTGGACAGAGGATTTAAAATGGTTTTGGGGTATCATCCCGAGGCTTTGAGCTCTGAAGTTTGGGCAGAAACGACATCAATATGTTAGCTACAATATCCATGTAGACCACGTTTGTAATAGATCACTAAAAATAAGTGTTTTGGGCTATATAAAAATATGTGACAGAACGTTTCTTAGAGGCTGAAATTCAACAGAGACTTTAAAAGGGGTTTTCACCTATAAAACCTAACTATTTTGTTCTCATTTTTTGTGGTTAGATGGACATACATTGCATCTACAACTTGTATGTTTTGACCAAAGTTTGGATCTCATTTTAAGCTAGGGTTTCCAAGTCAGTAAGGTTAACTGATTAGAAAATGACACACTTTGGTAAAATTGCAATATCTTGAGTTCTGGTTATGCAAATGAGTTGAAACCAACTTTGGATGAAAGATAGCATAAAAATATAATTCTGAAAACAAAATTCATGCTTATATCAATTTTCTAAATTGAGTTATGGTATTTCAAATTTCAGGGAAGAAACATCAAAGTCCTTAAAAATCAAGCCTCTTAGGGTTTAGATCTTCTACTCATGCCATGTCCAATTTTTGTTCCATTTCTTTGCATGCTTGTGTTTGAAACTTCAATATCAAGGCTCCATCACACTTAGATGTCATAAATATCAAAGATAACAACATACAACATCTCATAACATTCACAAACATAACAGCCCCAAAATTCCAACTACGACGTCTTTTCGGTTTGATTTCGATTCTCGATTTTTAGAGTGTTTAAAGGGATGGGCCGAGGGATATTTTGAGTGATATTAGATACAAGGTCTAGAGGTTTTACTTACATGTTTGGGAGATCAAAAGATGGTGGAGGATGGATTAGGACTTAGTTTTAAAACCATGGTCTCCAAAGACCCCACTTTTTGGATCCCTCCTTCTTCTTCTACTTCTTTCTTATCTCAAATCCTCAAGAACACTCAACCCACTCTTTCTCTCTCCATATGCACGAAATTTTGAAGGGGAGTGAGTGGTGTTTGGCTTGGTTTAAATAGGCAAACGTTAGGGGACAAAGGGGAGACAAGAAATTAATTAAGGTACTCTTTTGTTTCCTTTCTTCCCCACACATCACATGGGCTGATTAATGTAGGTCAAGCTTTGAGGGGACAAGAAATCAGATTTGGTAAGCTAAAAGTAGCTAGGTGGCTGTTTGGGGGACAAAAATCTGATCCCCCATCAATCAAGCGATTTGTCTCGGTTTTCATGCCCCTATTGTGCAAGAAATTACATTAAAAGTTAATTTGATTTATCTTTTTGGTGTATTTTCCTACTGAAACCTATTATATTAATATATTTATGAGAAATATAGTATTTCCATGTATTAACATAGTTTTCATAGCAATTGATTAAATAGATGTAGTCTTTCAAGTCAAATTAAGCTGTTTTGGCAATATAGGGCTTTTTGACTTATTTTGTTGTGTATGAATTTCAATAATAATTTGTTTTCTTTTGTTGACTTATATCCCTATATTATTATGTATATTACTTTTTTATCAAGTATGGGATCATCATAAGGCTTCATTTAATACCTTTCTTATCATTTAAAGCTAAAAAGAAAGCAAAAAGTCACTTTTTGGCACATTTCCCAAGGTGGTCGGCCACTAAGGGGTATTTTTGGCATTTTTCACGTTAATTTGTCTTTTAATACTTAATTGTGCTTAAATCTTTGATTTAAGGTATCCATATGTCCAAATTTGGATTTTTAAGACTTTTTGCTGTACTATGGGCAAAATGGTCATTTTACCCTATTTATGAGAATTTTGATTTTTAATTTATTATTTCATGATATTTACTTAATTTAGAATGTTAGGAGACTCTCTGAATGTTAAGGCTTTGTTGCCTGAGTTTTGAACCTTTTTAATGTTTTCGGGCCGAACTTACAGTTTTCGATTCGAGTTAGGGTTCTGAACTACTTCTGTGTTCTATAGTCTCGTGTACTATCTGTCACTAACACTAGGGTCTGAGCAGGGATATTACATGGGTCGTTATTAATTGGGTTGTTCCAATTAGGGTCTGTACCGGGTGTACTATCTGTCACTAACACTAGGGTCTGAGTAGGGTCATTACATGGGTCGTTATTAATTGGGTTGTTCCAATTAGGGTCTGTACCGAGTTGTTACAAACTATCCCTGTTAAACAAATTTCATCCCCGAAATTTTGCCTCGTACTTCATCGCATGGAAGGTTAAGGATAATTTACTAACATTGTGTCTTCTCGTTCTTCAAAATTGTGTCTTTTATTACTTGAGTTATTCTTGTCCTACTTAACACTTTAAATTAATTATTACATAATCTTCAAGTATCGTAACACATAACCAGCTAGCCCCAAAAAGTTCGTATCTCTGTCATGTTAGTTAGCCTCTTCCCATTAACTGTTGCTTCTACTTCTGCTGATTCCACTTGAATTTCTTCTCTAAATATAACTTGACCTAAAAACATCAGTTGGTCGAACTAATACTCACACTTTCCAGATTTTACACATAACTTGTGCTTTCTCAGGATCTACAAAAAAAATCTTCAAATGTTTCCTGCGTTCCTCTTCACTTCGAGAATATAACCGAATATCGTTTATCAACATAATTACAAATTGGCGTAGAAAGCTTCTGAACACTCGATCCATCAGGTCCATAATCACAGCAAGTACATTTATTAAACCGAAAGGCATCACCACAATTTCATAATGCTCGTAACTAGTCTTAAAGGAATTCTTGGGTATATCTGACTCTTGTACTTTCAATTTATGGTATCATGACCCCAGTCTATCATTGAGAATACGTTGGCTCCAAAACACCATTTACATCGAGTACGACTTCCACAAGCGATTATATGTCTCTAAACTATCCCACCACTGAAGCTGATTTCGAACATTCTCCACTTCTGTCTGGAAAGACTGTCACTCTACTAAAAACCAGATCATTGCCATATTCAAACCTACATCGAAGACTACTTCCCGATCGACTATCAAGATTAACACCGCCACTTGAACCTAATGAGTCACTAGGGCTAAACATACCACACAGACTAAACGCACGCTAGGTATATGCTTACTCATACGAATCTAATCACAACCTCGTCACATATTTCCTTCACATATGTCGCGCCGCGAAACCCAGGGTCACGTGAACAACCACCAAACACCAATTTTACGGAAAATAGGTTTTTTAACATTCAAATCCACCTGTTGAAAACAAAGGAAAACCCAAAATGCATCTCTCATAAGCAGTAAACATCATGTATAACATGCAAAAGTATATCACCTTACGGCGTACAAAATTGCCTTCAAGAATAGGCATACCAAAAAGGAAAACTATAAAAGTCTTCCGCCACCACAAGCATCACCAGAGCTACACCTCTTCCACATCATCACCTGAAAA
>JAULJZ010210971.1:0-18666 GCA_032270985.1 Heliamphora pulchella | reverse complement strand
TATATATGGACACAAAATGAAGAGGAGAGGGAGGGTGTTTGGCTTGGTTTAAATAGAAAAGGCTAAGGAACATAATAATGCATTTTAAGTACTTTTTCTTCCATATCACAGGGGTTCACATGGGTTTATTTAATTTTGTGCTTGTTTTGAGGGATCGTGTCATATCAAGGAAAGGTAATACAGATGGGGAGTCATTTTGGGAGACAAAAATTCAGATCTCTATCAATCATGGGATTTTGCAGTGGTTTGCATGCCCGTTTGTGCAAGAAAATACATTAAAAGTTAATTTGATATATCTTTTTGGTTTTTTTTTCTACTGAAACCTATTATTTTAGTATATTTATGATAAATTTAGTATTCTCATAAATTATCATAGTTTCCATAACAATTGATTAAATAGATGTAATCTTTTAAGTCAAATTATGCTAATTTGACAAAATAGGACTTTTTAACTTATTTTAGTGTGTATGAATTTCAATAATGATTTGTTTGCTTTTGTTGACTTATAATACCATGCCATTAAGTATATTACTTGTTCAACAAGTGTTAGATTATCATAATACTTGATTTAATACCTTTCTCATCTTTTTAAGCCAAAAAGAAAGTAAAAAACTACTTTTTGACACAACTTCCAATGTGGCCTGCCACTAACGGGCATTTTGGTCATTTTTTATGTTATTTTGTCTTTTGATACTTAATTGTATTTAAATATTTGATTTTGGGTGTCTATGTGTCAGAATTTAAATTTTTAAGACTTTTTGTTGTACTAGGGGCAAAACAGTTATTTTACTCTAATCATGAGAATTTTTTATTTTAAATCTTATATTTCATGTTATTTACTTAATTTAAAATGTTAGGTGGTTCTCCGGGTGTTAATATTTTGTTACTTGAGTTTTGGACATTTTTAGGATATTTGGATCGAATTAGGGTTTCGGATTGAGTTGGGATTTCTAACCTCTTCCGTTCTCTATGGCCTCATGGGTTATCCGTTACTAATACTTAGGGTTTGGGCTAGGTCTTTACACGGGTCATTACGAACTGGGTTGTTAGATTTTGTTTCGTTGTTCGCTTTTGTTTGAACTCTTTTTAACCTCATATTCTGTATATGTTACCTTTAAAAAATTTACAATAAAAATCAACATTGACAAAATAAAGGCCAACTTTATGATTGGGCGAAAATGGTGCCCAACACCTTCTCTTTTCGTATCCTAACCCCTGAACCCTCTTTTTTTTTTATTTTTCCTCAAAAATTAAGTGGCGACTCTATTTTTCAAAAAGGATGCTCAGATATCTTAAACTTTTTTTTAAAAAAGAAAAAAGAATATTTTCTAAAAATAATAGATATCCGGTGCATCCCCCACGTACTCCCTTAAAGCATCTATAATTCCTGATTTGAATTTGAATAATTTGTTTAGCAAGACACATTGTCAATGCATCAATATATCCAATTAGATTGGTTGCTCTCAGTATATTTAGCACATGATTCTTCCACACGATGTAATTTGATCCATTTAGTTTCACAATGATCAATGAGTTAAGATGAGAGATCAATAGATTCAAGTTCGTAGGAAGCATGAATGTTGAAGAAGAAGATGAAGATGAAGCCATGGTTGGTTTCTCGTTAGAGGTATGGCTCTGATACCATAAGGAACTTTTAGTGAAAATGAAATTGAATTCAGCAACTTCAACTCCTCTGTTATTGATTACACGTTTATATACAAAGACACATTACACTCAGTTTTTAACTCCTAACAGAACTAACTAACTAACTAACTAACTACTATAACTAGCTTCGTATCCTTTACCAACTTATTTTGACAGATGGATTCTCTTTGAACTTGACAGTTCGATTCTCTCTTGACTAGGACTTTAAGTTGCTATTGGTAATGAGGTTCCTTCTTCTGATATAGCTTATGCATTAATTGCTGATGTGGTGATTTCTGATATGGTTCATGCACTGAAGTGGGCCATCTCTTCATTGTGCTTTGGCTTAGTTGAGCATACTGATATAACGTTGGCTCATGATTGAGCTGAGCATGCTGTGGCTCATGCCTGAGCTTTGCATGATTGAGTTTGTAATGTTATCAATACTTGAGATTATGTCATATCACTTGAGATATTAATTTAGTAAATTAAGTTAATTATTCTAGCATTATTGTTCTACTTTTAATATACATTTGTATATGTATTGATAATGTTAATACTTAAATATGATGTATTAAAAACACTAGAGAAATACTGATAATGAAACTATTGCAAAATAGTTTTAAAATATTTGACCACCTAGCCTAAAGATTTGAACACTCAACAGTACCCAAATATAAGATAATATTGATAACAAAATTATTGTGCGATGGTTTTAAAATATGAGAAGTTATCGACGATAATTGTATATATACATTTATGTACATATTTCTTGTTGAAAGAAATCAAAGAATAGTATCATTTAATATTAAGCATATCTTATTTTTGTAATTAATAAAATTTAATTAATTTTTTTAAAAAATAAACATGATAGGTGTATTTTGACATAATTTCTAAAATCTTAATTTTGTACTCTCTATTAAAAAAATATTTCGAAAACTGTAAATGTTCATGGAATGTACACCAATAGCACAAACACACTAAAAAATGTCAAAGAATGAAGAAAATCCCTCCTAAGCGAAAGACTGATCAATCGATCTGGGGACAGATCGATCGGTCTAAAGTAGCTCGTAGCTGTTTGTGCAAACTGCAGGAAAAGTTGAGAGTTCATATTAACCGCTTGATCAATCTGTGCTAAGAACGCCTTGTTATAAGTTGTTAGGGTTGCAGCAGCTGCAAAAATTTTTGATATTCTTTTACTCTATTGTATTCTCTCTCCCCCAAACTCTCTTCCATTTGTAACTTTCAAAAATGTAGTAAAAGTCTGTAATCCCGTGGACGTAGGCATGACTTATCGAACCACGTAAACCTTCGTGTGTGATTGTGTGATTATCTCTTCCTCTCTTTCTTTCTTCTTTGTTCTTGTTCCGTGGATTGTGCATTCTTTGGTTGATCTTGGGCGGGATTAGTGATCATGTTATAATCCTCAACAACTGGTATCAAAACTCCAAGGTAGGAGGTTGAAGAACACACAAGGCAGAAGAAGATAGATCAACAGAAATTGAGAAGTTTAACAGTTTGGACTTCGGTTATTGGAGGATGCAGATAGAAAATTATTTGTACGAGAAGAAGTTACACTTGCCACTCTTGGGATCCAAATCAGAGGGCATGAAGGATGAGGAATGAGCATTTCTTGACAGACAAGTGATGGGAGTCATCAGATTGACATTGTCCCAGTTAGTGGCGCACAATATAATCAAGGAGAAGACTACGACAACTATGATGGCAGCGTTGTCAAGCATGTATGAGAAGCCGTTGGTGAACAATAAGGTATATCTTATGAAGAAATTATTTAATCTTAAAATGGCTGAGGATACACCGGTTGCACAATATTTAAATGAGTTCAACACTATTATGAATCAGTTGTCTTCACTTGAAATCAACTTTGCTGATGTAATTAGGGCTTTAATTATGTTGGCCTCATTGCCAAACAGTTGGGAAGTAATGAGAATAGCATTGAGTAACTTTGTCGAGAAAAATAAACTAAAGTATGATGATGTCAGAGATCTAATATTGAGTGAGTAGGTTCGCAAGAGAGATTCAGGTGAGGTGTTCAGCTTTGGGTGTAATACCAGTACAGCATTGAATGTTGAAGCACGAGGCAGTGGAACTAATAGGAATCAAAGCCGCGGCATGTCAAAATCTAGAAGGGACAAAAGCAAGTCCAAGTCGGGACGGCAACCTAAATGCTAGGATTGTGGCAAGACTGGCCATATTAAGAAGAACCATAGAGAGTAGAAGAAGAAGGCTAACGGCGAGTCAACCAATGTCGTGACAGAGAATGTATAGGACGCTTTGCATCTTTTAGTAGACAGCCCAATTAACTCTTGGGTGTTGAATTCCGGGGTATCCTTCCACACTACGGCGCACTAAAAAATTATTGAAAATTATGTGGCTGGTGATTTTAGCAAAGTACATCTGGCAGACAGGACATCATTAGATATCGTGCGTACAGGTGACATTAGAATCAGAGTGCCAAGTGGGATAGTATGAAAGATACACAAGGTACGGCATGTACCTAAGTTAATGAGAAATTTAATTTCAATTGGGCTACTAGATGCTGAAGGCTATTCAGTAACATTTGTTGGTGGCATGTGAAAAATCATAAAGGCAGCCGTGATAGTGGCTTGGGGAACAAAGACATGTACTATGTGCATGACCACAAGTACAAGGGATACAGTTGCACTTGTAGGCATTGGGTCAAACATGAGCTTGTGGCATTAAAGGTTGGAACACCATGAGTGAGAAAAAGATGAAAATTCTGCAGTCAAAGGGCAAGTTGTCAGGTTTAAAGTCTATGAAATTCGATTTGTATGAAGGTTGTATTTTTGGTAAATAGAGGAAAGTCAGATTTCTAGAAGGCGACAGGACACCAAAGCTAGATAAGTTAGAATTGGAGCACACAGATTTGTGGGGACCTTTTCTAGTGGCATCCCTTGGAGGTTCCAGATACTATGTTAAATTTATTGACAACTCCAGTAAGAAGGTATGGGTTTACTTCTTGAAGAATAAATTTGACGTATTTGAAGTGTTTAATAAGTGGAAGGCCCTGGTTGAGACTGAGACCGGTTTGAAGCTGAAGTGTCTGAGATCAAATAATGAAAATGAATATATAGATGGAAGATTTAGAGATTTCTACGCAACTAGTGAGTTACCTGAGTGTTTCTAGGCTGATGCAGTGAACCAGTAGCCTACTTTCTGAATCGAGAACCTTCAGTGCCTTTGGGTTTCAAAATTGCGAAGGAGGTATGGAGTAGAAAAGAGGTAAACTTGTCCTTTTTTTAAAAATTTGGTTGCACCTCATAGGTTCACATAGATGTTAATGTTATGAGTAAGTTGCGATCAAAACCTAAAATTTGTTATTTTATTGGCTATGGTAATGATAAGTTTGGCTATCGATTTTGGGATGATAAAAACTGAAAAATCATTAGAAGCAGAAATGTGGTGTTTAATAAACAAGTGTTGTACATGGACATGTCAAAGGCAGAGACGGATAGTGCAATGCCATAGACGAAGAAATTCGAGTTCATTGACTTGGATGATATTTTTGAGAGAGCTGAACAGAATAGGAATGAGGAAGACAATGAGAATGTGAATCTACATGTGTGGCATATTACGCCAGTGACAGCAATTATGAGATCTTTCAGGAGCATTAGACCACCACAATAGTTTTTACCGTCCTTATTCTACATTTTAATTTGTTTACTAACAGTGGTGAGTTAGAGAGTTATGTAGAGGCCTTATAGATAGAGAATTCAATCAAGTGGGAGTTAGTAATAAATGATGAGATAGATTCTTTGTTGACAAACCATACATGAGAGCTTACAAGACTGCCAGCTAGAAAGAAGGTTCTACACAACAAATGGGTCTACAGAGTGAAAGAAGAACATGATGGTAGCAGACGCTACAAGGCCAGATTGGTTGTCAAGGAATTTTAACAGAAAGAAGGAGTTGACTTCACTGAAATCTTCTCTCCGATTATGAAGTTAACGACAATCAAAACTGTTTTGGGAATTATAGCAACAAAAGACTTATATCTTAAGCAGTAGGATGTCAAGACTGCATTCCTTCACGGTAAATTGGAAGAAGACATTTATATGTCAACCTGAAGGGTTTACAGTGAAAAGCAAAGAAGACATCGTTTGCAAGAAGAAGAGGAGTTTGTACGGTCTAAAACAAACTCCAAGGAAGTAGCATAAGAAATTTGACAGCTTCCTGCAGAGTATCGAATTTACAAGATTGAAGGCAGAGCATTATTGGTACGTAAAGAGCTTTAACAATTTCTATATCATCCTATGACTGGATATGGATGATATGCTCATCATTGGGCCGTGCATTGAGGAGATCAACAAGCTGAAAAAACATTTGTCAAAACAGTTTGCCAAAGAGGATTTGGGAGTTTCTAAGCAAATCTTTGGGATGAGTATTATCAGAGACAAAGTTGTAGGGACTTTAAGACTCTCACAGGCAGAGTATGTCAATAATGCACTTAGCAAGTTCAACATGGACGATGCAAAACCTGTAAGTATGTCTTTAGCTAGCCACTTTCGGCTAACTAAAGATCAGTCTCCAAAAACAGAGCAAGAGCAAGAGCACATGAGTAAGGTCCTCTATGCATAAGCTATCGGTAGCTTGATGTATACTATGGTCTGCACCAGACCAGATATCACACATGCAGTGGGAGTAGTCAGCAGATACATGAGCAATCTAAAAAAACAGTATTGGAATGCTATCAAGTGAATTCTGAGGTATTTAAAGGGCACTATAGAGACGTTTTTGTATTTCACGAGGACATAGCTAAAGCTGCAGGGCTATGTGGATGCTGATCTAGCCAACGATATCGACAGTAAGAAGAGCAGCACTAGATTTTTCTACACCCTAGGTAGTACAGCAGTTAGTTGGGCCTCAAAGCTATAGAAGACTGTCGCTCTTTCTACTACAGTGAAAGAGTACGTTGTTGCAAATGAGGCTAGAAAGGAGATGATATTGTTACAAGATCTTATGAAAGAGTTGGGTAAGAAAATTGGCAGAGGTATGCTTTTCAGTAACAGTCACAGTGCCATTTTTCTTACCAAAAACCTAGTATTTCACTCCAAAATGAAGCACATACAGTTGTGGTATCCTTTTATTTGCTCTTTGGTTGACAGTGGATAGTTGACTCTTGAGAAGATTAGTGGAACGAAGAATCTAGTCGACGTGTTCACTAAGGAGGTCAATATTGAAAACCTGAAGCTGTGCTCGACTTTAGTTGCTCTTCAGGGTTAGAAGACAGAAAATTGTGGTACACCGGTTTGATTGGCTACATTGGTGGTTTCAAAGTGTTGGTGAGTTTCTTAGGATATCTCAAGGCTTATAGTAGATTTACTTTAAGTGGGAGATTATCAGAGAATGAAGAAAATCCCTTCTGAGGAAAGACCGATCAATCGATCTAGGGATAGATCGATGGGTTTAAAGCAGCTTGTAGTAGTTTGTGTAGACTGCAAGAAAAGCTGAGAGTTCGTCTTGGCCACTCGATTGATCTTTAGGCCGATCGATTGGTCTATGCGATGAATGCCTTGTTATAAGCTGCTAGGGTTGCAGCAGCCGCAGAAGTTTTTAATATTCTTTTACTCTATTGTATTCTCTGTCCACAAAACTCTATTCCCTTTGGAACTTTCAAGAATATATAATGAAAGTGTGTAATTCTGTGGACGTAGGTACGTTTTGCCGAATAACATAAATAGCTGTGTGTGATTGTGTGATTGTTTTTTGCTCTTTTTTTCTTCTTTGTTCTTCTTCTGTGAATTATGCGTTCTTTGGTTGATCTTGTACGGAATTAGTAATCGCGTTCTAATTTCCAACAAAAAACACTAAACAAAAAGAAAATAAACAAATAGAATAGGGAATAAAAAACAAGAAAATGAAAACGTGGCAAACCTGTATCATTGTCTTCATATATTAGTGTTCGAGGGTATCCCACTTAGCTTTGTGATTCAATGCATATCATCTATATGCCTCGTTTGGATAATTATTTATTTATTTTATTTTATTTATTTTTAATTTTAATATTTTTAGTTAAACTATTATACTTTTTGACTACTCTTATCGAGACCAATCAAAAAAGTAAGCGATGCATACTTACAGGTTTTGCATAGAGGATTCTGAGAAATTTGAAGGGCACTACAGAGACGTCTTTGTGTTTCACGAGAACATGGCTAAAGCTGCAGGGTTATGTGGTTGCTGATCTAGCCGACGATATCGACAGTAAGAAGAGCACCACCAAATTTGTCTACACCCTAGGTGGTACAGTAGTTAGTTGGGCCTCAAAGCTATAGAAGACAGTCGCTCTTTCTACTACATGGAAGTGTATGTTGTTGTAACTGAGGCTAGAAAGAAGATGATGTGGTTACAAGATCTAATGGAAGAGTTTGCTAAGAAAATTAACAGAGATATTCTTTTCAGCAACAGTCAGAGTGCCATTTTTCTTACCAAAAACCTAGTATTTCACTCCAAAATGAAGTACATACAGTTGTGGTATCATTTCATTCACTCTTTGATTGACAGTGGATAGTTGACTCTTGAGAAGATCAGTGAAACAAGAATCTAGTCGACATGTTGACTAAGGGGGTCAACATTAAAAAACTGAAGCTGTGCTCGGCTTTAGTTGCTCTTCAGGGTTAGAAGACAGAAAATTGTGTCACACCGATTTGATTGGCAACATTGGTGGTTTCAAGGTGTTGGTGAGTTTGCTGGGATATCTTAAGGCTTGGAGTATATTTACTTCAAGTGGGAGATTATCAGAGAATGAAAAAAATTCCTCATGAGAAAAGGTCGATCGATCGGTCTGGCAGCTGATCAATCGGTCTGGGAGCAGATCGATCAGTTCAAAGCAGCTCGCAGTAGTTTGTGTAAACTACAGGAAAAGCTGAGAGTTCGTCTTGACCACTCGATCAGTTTTTAGACCGATCGAATAGTCTATGCGATGAATGCCTTGTTATAAGCTGTTAGGGTTGCAGCAGACAAAAGTTTTTGATATTCTTTTACTCTATTGTATTCTCTCTCCACAAAACTCTATTCTCTTTGTAACTTTCAAAAATATAATGAATGTATGTAATTCCGTGGATGTAGGCACGATTTACCAAATAACATAAACAGCCGTGTGTGATTGTGTGGTTGTCTCTTTTTTCTTTCTTTTTTCTTCTTTGTTCTTATTCTATGAATTGTACGTTCTTTGATTGATTTTGGACGGAATTAATAATCACGTTCTAATTCCTAATAAAAAAAAAACACCAAACAAAAGGAAAATAAACAAAAAGAATAGAAAATAAACAAGAAAATGAAAACATGGCGAACCAATATCATTGTCTTCATATATTAGTGTTCGAGTGTATCCCACTTAGTTTTGTGATTCAATGCATATCATCTATATGCCCCGTTTGGATAACTATTTATTTATTTTATTTTATTTATTTTTAATTTTAATTATTTTAGTTAAATTATTATATTTTTTGAGTACTCTTATCAAGGTACTAATCGAAAAAGTAAGAAATCTTAATTTAAATATAAAAAAAAATCAAAAAAGACAAAATAAACTAAAATATGCTAATAAATCAAATTATATATTACATATTTTCGTCTTAGTAATTTTTTTTAATCTTTTGATCAATTTTTTTTTTGATTCATCTCATTAAAACGATTGAAAAAAATAAAACATTTATAAAAAATTTAAAAAATACAAAAAAGTAAAATTCTTGATATTTACCCCATGCTCGGCCTTTATACATTACAACATTACTTTGTTAATTTAGTCGCCTAATAATTAAGGACTGAAAACTGTACTTCCATCCATATATAAAACGACAGTTTTCCACAACTTTCGTCCATACGAAAAACCCAAATCTGCCCTTCACTGATTTGGTGATGGTTTGGCTCCGCAGGGAATTTTAGTACGAAAGTTTAAAGAAATGTGAGTTTAAGAGAATGTGTAGTTATTCTTAATATATTTTAAATTTATTTTGACGATTGTATTGCTCATATTATAAATTTCGTAAAAAAATTTATTTGTATAAAAAATTAAATTGATCAAATATGAATAATTAAACTAATTAAATATATTTATTGTAAATAAAATAAACGACATATTCTTAAAATCATATATACTATTAAAATAAATATTATAACACACTGCATCTCCATATATTCGATCAATCTAGTTTTATACAAAGATGATCTTCTCAATGTTCTCTATAAGTTAAATGATTTATATTATCGAGATAAGTTTAGGATAATTCCATAAAAACTAAATTTGTTCCTCTATTTTGTTCGTTCAAAATTTTATCTATTAAAATGTGTGATTGTTATAAATACACATTAACTTTATTTTGATAATTCGTATCATTTATTTTGTAAAACTCACTTAAATGATAATATATACAAAAAATTAAATTGATCGGGTATCAATAACTAAATCATTTAAATATATTTATCTTGGATAAAATAAATGACATTCTTAAAATTATGCATACCATTAAAATAAATATATCAATCTATTGTATGCATAGCAATGCAATCAATCTAATTTTTCACAAACATGGCATTTTTAATGTGCTCTATAAAATAAATGATTCGAATCGTCACAATGAACTTAAAATAGATCCATAAAAATTAAACTTTTTAGTAAATTTAAGATGGGCCATGGAAATTAAATTTTACATTAAATGAATATTTTATGCTGTGTAGTTAATGAATATTTTCTGTTGGGTAGTTAATTGATATTTTTTGCTATACTATTGTTAGTCCTTTTATCTTTTTTCTTATTACTTAATTTTTTGTAAATATAATTTGTTAAAGTATTAATATAAAATAACATAAATTATATTTAATTAAAATGAGAATTGGCTAGTGAGATAAACTTTTCTGTGAATTATTGATGAATTAATCAGCTATATCATATGAAATGCTTTATTATTGTAAAAATATATAATTTTTTCATGCATATATAGCATGGGTATAGCACTAGTATACCCACATTAATCACTATATTATATTAAGAAATTTAGTTCATTTAAAATTTAAAAGAAACTTGATTATAGTCAAATTCTACTATCATTGCTTATATCCTACATTGATAATTCGTTACTATTGAAAATTTTAGCTCAAATTCAATTTTAGTTGGGATAGATTTCTAGTCTATCACGGCTACTAATTTTGAAGAGTTCTGAAAAATGTGGATTTACATTCAATTTGTTTGTGAGGAGAATTTATATGAGAGTTGAGTTGATTTGTATTCGTTTCTCTACATATTGAAGTTCGTTGCCCGTGGACGTAGGTAAATTGTCGAACCACGTAAAATCTGTCTCTTTGTAATTTGTTTATGATTATTTTTGAGTTTTTTACACAACAAATGGTATCAGAGTTTTGGTTAAAGCTGTTTTTGCTCTCTGCTCAAAATTCAAAGTGGTCAAAAATTATTTTTGAATATATTAGAAGCTTCGTCTCATCGAGACAATTCCACCGGTATATTATACGTCAAAAACCGACTTCAGACGCTCCTGCACACTCCAATTAAATTTCTACAATATTTGTGATATGCCAAACGGATCCTTACTTTATTGAAGATTTGCATGCTTAGCTCACTGGTTGTGCACTGGCTGATTCATCCTTAGCGAGTGCACCATTTGATATATCTCCGTGATCAGCACAATAAGTTTTCCAGATTCGATTCAATTTTTTGCTATTTTTTATTTAACATTACTTTGCTTTTTTTTTTTTGCTGATTCATTATTTTTGCGTGATTTTTTTTATTGGGTTAGAAAGATTTCTATTGTTTTTGGCCGTTCCGAATTTAACCGTAACATTATATTTAATCAATTCAATTTTTAAATTCAATTTTGTCATTTAAAAAAAAGTGTTTAATTTTATTCAAGCACAGAATATTGTTTGTGGTGGAACTTAAGTTTTCTTATGGCCGAATCTGCTGAAGAAAAAAAATTAGAAGGTTCGAGTGATTATCTGCGAAGAACTATGGTATCTAACACAAAATTTGAAGTTAAAAAATTCGATGGAACCAACAATTTTGGTATGTGATAATGCAAGGTGATGGATGTTTTGATTCAACAAGAGTTGAATTTCACTTTAGAAGATAAGCTAGACGACATGTCAAACAGAGAATGGGACAAGTTAAATCGATAAGCTTGTGGCATAATCCGTTTATGTCTTACTAAATATCAAAAATATTTTGTGATGAAAGAATCGAAGATAAAAGATCTTTGAAAGAAATTAGAGGAGAAATATTTATCGAAAAACATAGAGAGTCGTCTCTATTTGAAGAAAAAACTTTTTCGGTTCCAGTTTCAAGAAGGTACTTTTATGTCCAAATATTTGAATAATTATAATAAGATTCTTGCAGATTTGTAGAACTTGGATGTCGAGATTCAAGATGAAGATAAAATTTTGTTATTATTGAATTCCTTACCTAATTCATATGAACATTTGATTACCACACTTTTGTATGAAAAAAAAATCTATTTTAGTGATGTATCTAGCGTTTTGATAAACAACGAATACCGCTGGAAGAACAAGTAAGTCAACTATGATACATCTACTGAAACCTTGTCAGTAAGATCTGGTTCAAAGCAATCTGGAAAGAAGAGAAGTTTTTGGTCAAAATCAAATGGCGATTTATCTGGATTGAGGAGAATCGCCAAAGATGAATGTGCCCATTGCCACAATTCGGGACACTGAAAGAAAGATTGTTTAAAACTGAATGAACAGAAGAAAGACACAGCTTCCACAGCCAATACTGTCAGTGAGGATGAAGATTCTGATGTCCTGATGTTGTCTTGATGAGTTCACCATTTGTCTGCCATTCTGATGAATAGATTTTAGATTCTGGATGTTCGTATCACATGTGTCCTAATCGGGATTAATTTTCTGACTTCACAGAGATAGACGGTGGAGCAGTGCTTATAGGCAACGATAATGCCTGTAAGATTCGAGGGATAGGAAGTATCCGTTTGAAGTAGTATGATGGAACTATCAATATTATTTCAGAAGTTCGGTATGTATCAGAGTTGAAGAAGAATCTTATCTCACTTGGAGTTCTAGACTCGAAAGGGTTCAAAATCAGTATAAATGGTGGAGTTCTCAAAGTTATGTTAGAGGCTCGTGAGATTTTGAAAGGTACTATCCATGGTAATTTGTATTTTCTACAAGGGCATACTTTTAAAGGTGGTGCTAACACAATTTGTAAGAAATCTGATAAGAATAAGGTCAAGTCCCAACATTGTTTGAATTTGACCAATTTGTCAAAATATTGAACACCTACAAGTGTGTGGCATCTTAGGACGCATTTGGTGGCAGCATTAATATGCCAATATATCTGATTTGAAACTTTGATCACTCTAAGTGAATTTGGCGGCACAAAGTGTATTTGGATGCAGAGTTTATCTGTTAATTTGTTTGATTTAGAAATTTGAGTAATTTTAGTGCATTTGTTGGCAACATTGGTATATATGTTAATTTGTTTGGAATATAGATTATCGCCAATGTGGAGATTGTTGAAAATTTTGACTCAAATTCAATTTGAGTTGGGATGGACTTTTAGTCTATCACGGCTATTAAATTTGAAAAGTTATGAATAATGTAGATTTGCATTCAATTTGTTTGAGATGAGAATTTATATGAGAGTTGAGTGATTTGTATTCGTTTCTTCACGTATTGAAGTTCGCTGCCCGTGGATATAAGCAAATTGTCAAACCACGTAAAATTTATTTTTTTGTGATTTGTTTATGATTATTCTAGAATTTTTTGCACAACAGTTACTTATACACAAAATTGGCAATTTCATTAATTCATTCGCATTAAATTTTTTCGTTATTAGTTCATTTGTTAAAAGCTCTATAAATTTGAAACAGATCTACAATCACATATTTTTAAGTAAAACTATAGAATATTAGATTTTCTTATATGTTATTTTGCAATATTAATTTTAATTCACCATTATCAATTATATATATTAATATATTATTTAGTATTACGCATGGACAAGTTTTTTTACGCGTGCATAGCACGTGGCAGTTGCACTTGTATTCTTCAAATTGTAGAGCCTAACATAGATTTGGCATTGTAGTCCACTATTTAAACTAATACGATAGTTAGCTTGTTTGGAATATTTAAAAAACTAGCTTTAAGATGTTTAGACTTTTTTCTAAAAAAAATTAAATTATTTGGGATAATTTTTTTGGAGTGGCATTTTTTTTTGTTTTTTTGGTTAAAATGTCTATTATGCTATACATTTTATTTTTAAATTATATTTGGAGTCATGATATTTTTTTGACAGTAGAGTTAACTTTTTAATTAAAATTATTATAATATTTTTATTAAAAAAATTTAGAGTTCGGAATGTGTATCGATTTTGTTTCTTGGAAAAAAAGTAAATGAAAAACTTGTCAATTTTTTAAATATGCCAAACACTAAAATTTAAAAATTAACTTTTTAAAATTTTAGAGATGCCAAACAGAGTTAAGAACTTAAGAATAACATGAGTGAATGAATTATTTTCATGGCCTATTTGAGATATTGAAAAGCTTGGTTTTTAAAATATTTAGTTTTTTTTTTTAAAACAAAAAGAGAAATAAAAAAAGTTAGTATTTGGGATAATTTTTTATAGTATTTTTTTGGCTTTTTAACTTTTTATTAAAATGTCTAATATATTTTTATTTTTTTAATTTTTAAATTGTAGTGTTTGAGATATTAATTAGCACGTTTTTTTATTTTGTAAGGAAGGTTAATTTTTCTTAATTGAGGGTATTGTAATAATTTTAGTTCTCAAAAATTAAAATGTTTAGGATGTGTATAGACTTTTTTTTCTTACATTAAAGAGATGAAAAGAATTTAATTTTTTAAAAAAATCAAACATAATAATTTAAAAGTTAATTTTTCAATTTTTTTTTTACAGAAAAACAGTTTTCTTAGGAAACCAAATGGGCAATCATAAACATATATATATATATATATATATAGAGAGAGAGAGAGAGAGAGAGAGAGAGAGAGAGAGCTCTTGTCATGGTCAACCTAAGAGGACAAAAAGAGATGAGTTTTTTCCCAGTTCAACAGTCCAGATCCTTTTCCTCTGCTCTGTTCCTTCATTTGATTAATTAAAAACCATCCCCTCCAGTCTTATCCTTCGAGAAGTTCTTTAACACTCTTCCCCGCCATTGATTTCCACAAGACCTCGCTCGTATATTTCAAGACACTTTTCGATCTGGCGTCCTAATCCTCCACCAAAACATAGCTTATTCAAGATTCTTCAAGAATGGCTTTTGATGATTTCTGCAACACAGACCTTATCCTCGGCTCAAACTCATCTGTTGACAAGAAGAAACTATTGTCTCCGAAATTCGATCACGCGGTTCCTTATTCTCTTTCGCTGGGGATTTCATCCGAAGACAAACACGAAGCTCCTGTCAAGATTGATGTCGGAAAAGCTCAAGCTGAATCCACGGTTTTGTATCGACGGCAGACATCTTCGCTTAGCGCCGTATCGTCGCACTCGAACTCTAGCGTCAAGAGGGAGCGAGACCTTGGCGGCGGGGAAGATGACGATGGCAGTGCCAGGAAGAAACTCAGACTTACCAAAGAACAGTCCATCATCTTAGAAGACAGCTTCAAACAACACAACACTCTCAACCCTGTATGTGTGTATATATATATATCATCTTTCTTTCTCTTGATTTATCTCGTGTGGGTGATGTGTGTTTGTAGCAGAGTTTTAAATCACAGTATCAAAAAGCGTACTGATATGAATGAAATAGTTATGTATCAGTTAATATCAGTTGATATTGAATATTATGTGTTGATTTATTGGTAAATATCGATTTCTAAAGTTTAAAATTTTAATACGTATTAACTTAGGATACGTAATGACAAATAATTAAAATTTTGGTTTGTAGTAATTAGAATTTTAAATTTTGGATGTTACTTATCGTACTTTAAATTTTGGATGTTACTTATCGTACTAGTTTATACGTAATGAAATTTTGAATCTCGAATGTTGATATTTATCAATATATCAAATGATAGTGATCAACATCAATTGATGCGCCCTATTACTAATATAGATGCATGGGTTAGCATCTTCGTAAAGTTCTCTTTGATGTGTTTTTGTTATGTTACAAAAGCCTTTATTTTTAATGTAACAAGAATACTTTAGAAGGGTGATTGAATTGAACTGTTTCTGAATTCATGAGTATTAATTTAGTATTTAATTACCAGAAGCAAAAGCAGGCTTTGGCAAAGCAGCTGAATCTACGGCCACGACAAGTGGAAATTTGGTTTCAAAACAGGCGAACCAGGTGACCCTACAAATAATACTACCATAATTTATTATTAAGTTTTGTTATGGTCACATATTTGGACAGTGATTTGGAAGTATTTTTCTTATCTAGGGTGGGTCCGTAATTGTGTGGGACCTATTCTATATGAAAAGAATGTGTTCGGTGTCTATATACTTAGTATTTTTTTTAAAAAAAATTTTCACAAAATTCATGTGTTCTAATTAAAAAAAAAAGTTATGATCCATGAAAATAAATCTGAAAAAGTTCTAAAATTCAAATTAGAATTGATGACATTCAGTTTAGTGTGTGGTTTTAGTTCCACACACTGAAGTGAATTCCATCCATTCGAATTTAAATTCTAAAACAATTCTGAGAAACTTTTCTCAAATTGTATAGTGTTGTCAGTGTAATAATGTCTGATCTGATTTTGAATTTGTGGGTATAACATTGAGTTTTCCTTTTTCTTTCTTCTTTTATAGGAGTAAGCTGAAGCAAATTGAGGTTGATTGTGACTTACTGAACAAACATTGTGAAACGCTGACAAATGAGAACAAAAGATTGCAAAAGGAGCTGCAAGAGCTGAAGGCGCTAAAGGTAAACGCACCATTTTACATGCAATTCCCGACAGCCACGCTCCCCATGTGCCCGTCTTGCCAGAGGATTGGCGACAGCGGCAGCGGTGGCGAAAACTCTTCTACGAGTCATTTCTCAATGGGAGCTAAGACTCACTTCTGTGGTACCTTCACCTATCCTTCTGCAGCTTGTTAGATTACTGACAAGGGACAAGGCTAGAAGACTTTTTTACTTCAGGCTAGCCTCCCCCTCTAAACCTAGTAAAGTTATGAAATTTGAAAATATATGAACTCTCTCTCTCTCTTACATATGCTTGTACACTTGGCACTCGTGTGTGGTTGAAGAACTATTTTTATATAATAATTAATGTATTTAAATTATTAGTAATTTAGCTGTGCTTGTTAAGAGAGATTAAAAGCCTAAAAGCTTGGATTGGATTAGTTACCCAAAACATAGGTTATACTAAACCCCTATTTGATTAAGAAAAATAGATTAGAATTACTTATTCAATTAGGCTTATAAATCCAACGAAAGAAAGATTAAGGAATCCCATAGAGAGGGGTGGTTATAATTGTCAAGGGATTAGATATTCCCTTGCGTTAGAAATAGAAATATGCTCATACCCCACTTTCTTAATTTCCTCTATCAAATTTTTTTGGCTAGGTTTGTTTTGAAGGACTTAAAGTTATGATTAAATTGGCAATATTTAGTAAAAGTTCTATCCTATATTTGGATGTAAAAAGGAGATGTGGACAAACAATTCCAAATGGATTGACAATATCACAAATGAGGGAAACTTAATCCCATAGAAAGGGGTGGGACATATTATCCAAGGATTAGAAGTCAAATTCTAAGACTATGGAATGACCATTATACCATTGAATATAAATATTATCAATTATTGATTTAATTTTTTAAAAATATTATCTAATTCTTAATTTAGACAATATTATCCTAAGATTATTACTCTAGGGTCCTGGTTTCTACAGGTCTAGAGCTCTTAGGTCTCAGGGTTCTGGTGGTCTAGGGACTTGAGGTCTGGGGTCCTAGGGTCCCGAGGATTCGAGATCATGGGGGTTTGAGACTATGGAGTCCCAGGGTCCTAGGGTTCTAAGGGTTCGGGCTCCCGGGGTTCGAGGGGTCCTAGGGGTCCACGGGACCAAGGGTCCCGAGTTCTAGGGTCTCGGGGGTCTTAAGTCCCGAGGTCTTAGGGTTCCAAGGATTTGGGGATTCGAGGGTCCAGGGTATTGGGGTGCTGGGGTCCCGAGGTTTGAGGGTCCACGGTATCGAGGTCCTATGGGTCTGGGGTCTGAGGGTCTTAGGGTCCCGGTGATCCGATATTCCGGGGAACTTGGTGTCCCAGGGGTCAGGGACTATGGAGTCCCCCATCCTAGGGTTCTGGGGTTTGGGCTCCCGGGATTTGGAGGGTCCGGGGTCGTGGGTCATAGGGATCCCGGGGTCCCGAGGATCTGGGGGTCTCGAAAGTCTGAAATCCTAGGGTCTCGGGGGTTTGGGATCCCGGGGGTTAAGGGTCCCCGGGTCCTCGGGTCCCGAGGGTCTTAGGGTTCTGGGGGTCTTGGAGTCCCATGGGTCCCGGGGTTTAGGGTCTAGGGTCCCGGGGGTCCAAGGTCTGAGGTCGAAGGCATCCGACAATCCCGAGGTCCTGGGTCCCAAGGGTCCACGGTCCTAGAGTACTGGGGATTCGGGCTCCCATGGTCTAGGTGCTGCAAGGTCTGGCTGTTTGGGGTCCTGGGTTTTTGGGAGTCCTAGGGTCAGGGGATTCGGGGGTCTAGAGCTCTTAGGTCTCAAGGCCCCCGTGGTTTGGGGTCTTAGGAATCTAAGGTCTCAGGGGTCCCAAGGATCCCAAGGATTGGGACAACATGTTTGGCCTAAAAAAATATTTTTATACACCAGCATGTTTGGCCTTTATTTTGGCTAAATGGAATTTAGTTATGTTGACCTCTCATGATTATTTTTAATAGCAAGAATTTTAATTAAGGTTGGACATTATCGTCATTTATGCATAAAATATGTGTTAGGAAACAGGCAACCCAAGAAGGGGGGGGGGAATTGGGTTTCTTTGCTAGCAATGGATATTTAAAAATAACTTTTCAGAACAACTCTTAATAACTCA
>JAULJZ010210960.1:0-12468 GCA_032270985.1 Heliamphora pulchella | reverse complement strand
GAAGAACAATTGAGCTTGGCCATCCTTCTAGAATTATTATTTTATTATCATGGAATTATGTTGAAAACCATCGAATTCTTTTATGGCGTTATATTGAAGACAACAATTGGGTTGAGTCCCATTAGAGATTGCTTACAAAAGTCATGCTCTAACAATGTTATGGTCTATTTGATTTCCTTCAACTGACCTGTATACTACGTTAGCCTTGGAAATGAGGGGCAACTAGAGGGATAAAAGGCTCAGCACGAAGTCTAAAAAGTAACTAGAGAGATATGAGGCTCAATACTAAACCCAAAACGTGGTTGGTAATTTTAATCCAAAATATGTTCTAAAGTCTTATGTTTCAACATATTCTCTTCTACACATTGCTATTGCAGGTTCTTTTTTTTTTTTTTTTCTAAAAGAATCACAAGTCATGGAGAAAAACAGCAACAGGCAACGGGAGAATCATGAAGCAACAGTCTGGACCTAGCTTGGACCTAAGGTTCAGAGGGCAAGGAAGATCACAAGATGATAATCCTCCAACAATGAAGAGCTTGGACCTAAGGGTCAGAACAAGATGATCATCCTCCAACAATGAAGAGAGAGCCTGGACCTAAGGGTTTGAGGGCAAGGAAGATCACAAGATGATCATCCTCCAATCATGAAGCGACAGCCTAGACCTAAGGGTCAGAGATCACAAGATGATCATTCTCCAACAATAAAAAGCCTGGACCTAAGGGTCAGAGATCACAAGATGATCATCCTTCAACAATGAAGAACCTGGACTTAAGTCAGAGGGTAAGGAAGATCACAAGATGATCATTCTTCAATCTTGAAGTGACAGCCTGAACTTAAGGGTCAAAGGGCAAGGAAGATCACAAGATGATCATCCTCCAATCATGAAGCAACAGCCTAGACCTAAAGGTTAGAGGGCAAGGAAGATCACAAGATGATTATCCTCCACCAATGAAGAGCTTGGACCTAAGGGTTAGAAAACAAGTAAGATCACCAGATGATCATCCTCCAATCTTGAAGCGACAGCCTGGACCTAAGGGTCAGAGGGCAAGGAAGATCACAAGATGATCATCCTCCAACCATGAAGCGAAAGCCTGGACCTAAGGGTCAGAAGGCAAGGAAGATCATAAGATGATCATCCTCCAATCATGAAGTGACAACCTGGACCCAATGGTCAGAGGGCAATGATATCACAAGATGATCATCCTCCAACTATGAAGCGACATTCTAGACCAAAGGGTCAGAGGGTAAGGAGATCACAAGATGATAAGCTTCCAACAGCAATGAGCCTGGACCTAAGGGTTAGAGGGTAAAGGAAGAGCACAAAATGATCAACCACCGAAAGACCAGAGATAGGCTCATCTACGAGATGTCCGAGGGAATCAAGATAAAAATTAGGCCATTAATAAAATAGATGACAAGCTCTATAGAGGTAGAGAGGCTCATAGCACAGGTCATCCAAGTGCTGAATGATCAACCCACCGGTATGACCAGCTCCAAAGTAAGAGCTGTGGTCATCCACAAGAAAGATGACTAGCAGCCGTGGTCATCTCCAAGAAGGATAACCAGCAGTCGTGGCCATCTACAAGAAGGATGACCAATTCCAAGAGAACGATGACCAAGAGATGAGCTTATCCACGAAAAAGATGACCAAGAGATGAGCACATCCCCAAGGAGGATGACCAGCAGTCGTGGTCATCCACAAGAAGGATGACCAAGTGATGAATTCATCCACACGAAGAATGATCAGCAGTTGTGGTCATCTATAAGAAGGATGACCAAGAGATCAGCTCATCCACGCGAAGGATGACCAGCAGTCGTGGTCATCCACAAAAAGGATGATTAACTCCACAAGAAAGATGACTAGCAGTTGTGGTCATCTCCAAGAAGGATAACCAACAGTCGTGGTCATCCACAAGAAGGATGACCAACTCCAAGAGAAGGTTGACCAAGAGATGAGCTCATCCATAAGAAGGATGACGAAGAGATGAGCACATCCCCAAGGAGGATGACCAGCAGTCGTGGCCATCCACAAAAAGGATGACCAAGAGATGAACTCATCCACACGAAGAATGATCAGCAGTCATGGTCATTCATAAGAAGGATGACCAAGAGATGAGCTCATCCAGGTGAAAGATGACCAGCAGTCGTGGTCATCCACAAAAAGGATGACTAACTCCAAGAGAAAGATGACTAAGAGATGAGCTCATCCACAAGAAGGATGACCAGCAGCCGTGGTCATCCCCAAGGAGGATGACCAGCAGTCGTGGTCATCCACAAAAAGGATGACCAAGAGATGAGCTCATCCACAAGAAGAATAATCAGCAATCGTGGTCATCTATAAGAAGAATGACCAAGAAATGAGCTCATCCGCACGAAGGATGGCGAGCAGTCGTGGTCATCCCCAAGGAGGATGACCAGCAGTCGTGGTCATCTCCAAGAAAGATGACGAAGAGATGAGCTCATCCACAAGAAGGATGATCAGTAATCGTGGTCATCCCCAAGAAGGATGATCAAGAGATGAGCTCATTCACACGAAAAATGACCAGCAGTCGTGGTCATCCACAAGAAGGATGACCAAGAGATGAGCTCATCCACATGAAGGATAACCAGCAGTCGTGGTCATCCACGAGAAGGATGACCAACTCCACGAGAAGGATGACCAAGAGATGAGCTCATCCATAAGAAGGATGACCAGCAGTCGTGGTCATCCCCAAGGAGGATGACTAGCAGTCGTGGTCATCCACAAAAAGAACAACCAAAAGATGATCTAATCCACAAGAAGGATGACCAAAAGATGAGCTCATCTACAAGAAGGATGACTAGCAGTTGTGATCATCCCCAAGAAGGATGACCAAGAGATGAGCTCATCTACAAGAAGGATGATTAGTAATAGTAGTCATCCACAAGAAGGATGACCAAAAGATGAGCTCATGCACACGAAGGACGACCACCAGTCGTGGTCATCCCCAAGGAGAATGACTAGCTGTCATGGTCATCCACAAGAAGGATGACCAAGAGAAGAGCTCAATCCCAGGAAGGATGACCAGTAGTCGTGATCATCCACAAGAAGAATGACCATGATATGAGCTCATTCACACGAATGATAACCAGCAGTTGTGGTCATCTACAAGAAGGATGACCAAGAGATGAGCTCATCCACACGAAGGATGACCAGTAGTCTTGGTCATCCACGAGAAGGATGGCCAAGAGATGAGCTCATCCACAAGAAGGATGACCAGCAGTCGTGGTCATCTCCTAGGAGGATGACCAGCAATCGTGGTCATCCACAAAAAGAATGACCAACTCCACGAGAAGGATGACTAAGTGATGAGCTCATCCCCAGTAAGGCTAACTAGTAGTCGTGGTCATCCCCAAGGAGGATGACTAGTAGTCGTTGTCATCCACAAAAAAGATAGACCAAGAGATGTGCTCATCTACAATTAGGATGACCAGCAGTTGTGGTCATCCTCAAGGGATAAGCTCATCCACAAGAAGGATGATCAGCAATCGTGGTTATCCACAAGAAGGATGACCAAGAGATGAGCTCATCCACACGAAGGTGACCGGCAGTCGTGGTCATCCGAAAGGAGGATAACCAGCAATCGAGGTCATCCACAAGAAGGATGACCAAGAGATGAGCTCATCTACAAGAAAGATGATCAGCAATCGTAGTCATCCACAAGAAGGATGATCAAGAGATGAGCTCATCCACACAAAGGATGACCAGCAGTTGTGGTCATCCCCAAGGAGTATGATTAGCAATCGTGGTCATCCACAAAAAGGATGACCAAGAGATGTGCTCATCCCCAAGAAAGATGACAAGCAGTTGTGATCATCCACAAGAAGGATGATCAAGAGATGAGTTCATCCACACGAAGGATAACCAGCAGTCGTGATCATCCACAAGAAGGATGACTAAGAGATGAGCTCATCCACAAGAAGGATGATCAGTAATCGTGGTCATCCACAAGAAGGATGATCAAGAGATGAGCTCATCCACACGAAGAATGACCAGCAGTCGTGGTCATCCCTAAGGAGTATGACTAGCAATCGTGCTCATCCACATGAAGGACAAGATCGCACCCTCTAATGAATTAAAATAACGAATATTAAATATATATAAATAATTAATTATTTCGAGTTTAAGAGTATAAGCACTCATAATAACCATGAGGTCTGAATTAATTTATATAGTCAGTATAAAATTAATTATTCCAACGTGGTCCTGTTCAATACACATAAAGTGTACTAGCACAGTGAATCAGAACAATATACGATATTATTATCCGTTTCCCATAATAAGGACATGTCTACTAAAATTCTGTGCTACTGTTGTACCTATGATTTGTCTAATTTTATCTAAACTGTGAACTAAAAATTTATGTTCCACAAGAACCTTTAATTTGGCCCTCTATGTGCAAGTCGAATTCTACACACCAGATTAAATACTATGTAGAATAAAAAAACATCCATACACGACATCAAATAAATAATGAAGTACATACATTACTCATTAAGATTATCATAAAATAAAAAAATTAATTTTATTAATAAATAAAAATTAAATACTAAAACCAAAAATCATAATTTTTTAGTAAATGTGAAAATCTAATAATCTCCTACTTAAACTCAAAATTATACTACCATACATTTGACTCTCATACCCTCAACATAAATGTGAAAAGTTTTAACTGGTAAACTCTTTGTAAACGGATCTACAAGGTTATCTGCTGATACAATTTTGGCCACGACTACATCACTTCTCTGTATGATCTCTTCTATCAGATGATATTTACGATCGATGTGTTTTTTACCTCCAAGATAAACACATATCTTGATGTAAAATGTTTGGGAATCCTTACCTGACTGAAAATCTAAGTTTGTGTAACCCAAGACCATCTATCTGGTAATCTTTAGTTTTTTTCATGTACTTGATTATATATTTTACCACTGTCCAATGTTCCTTCCCCAGATTAGATCGATATCTGCTAACCATGCCAACGGCAAAACAGATGTTAAGTGTAGTGCAAAGCATAGTATACATGAGATTTCCTATTGCCGAAGTATAAAGAACTACCTTCATCTTCTCTATCACATCAGGTGTCTTGGATAGAGTGATTTTATGCCTGAAAGAGAGAAACCCTTTCTTAGAATCCTGCATATTAAAACGAGTAAGGACTGTATCGATATAAGTGGCTTGTGATAAGCCTAACATCCTCTGTTTTTGATCTCGCACAAGCTTGATCCCGAAAATATGACTTGCTTCTCCCAAGTCTTTCATATCGAACTGGTCGGATAACCATACTTTCACCGAAGATAACACCCCTATATCGTTTTCGATGAGCAAGATATCATCCACGTAAAGTACTAGAAACACCATCACGCTTCCATTACGCTTCTTGTAAACACAAGACTCGTCGGGACTTTGATCAAAATCATAAGACTCAATGCCTTGATCAAACCGAATGTTCCAAGACCTAGATGCCCGCTTAAGTCCATAAATGGTTCTCTTAAACTTGCACAACATGTGCTCCTGGCCCTTTGCTATGAAATCGTCTAGGTTACCATATAGTATATTCGTCAAGACTTCCGTTATGGAAAGCTGTCTTGACGTCCATTTGCTAAATTTCGTAATCAAAATGAGTCGCAATGAATCAAAGAATCTGGATAGACTTAAGCATGGCTACCAACGAAAATGTTTCCTCATAATTAATCGCTTCTTTTTGAGTAAACCCTTTTGCAACAAGCCTAATATTGAAGGTTTTCATCTTTCCGTCTGCATCTCTCTTCCTCTTGTAGATTCACTTACATTCGATGGGTTTTATCCCTTCGAGTGGTTCTAAAAGTTCTCAGACTTGATTAGAGTACATAGATTTCATCTCTGAATTTATAGCCATTTGCCATAATTCTGCATCTTTATCTTGGAGTATTTCATTGTAGTTACAGAGTTTAGTATCCAGTTCTTTTGGGATCCTGTCAAAAGACTCTCCCAAGAACCTGTACTGATCGGGTTGACGAACAACCCTCCCATTACAATGAGGCACTACCTGCGTTTGTGTACTAGCAGTGACACGCTGTGCTGATTTTGAACCCTGTGCACCATTACCTACATGCTCCCCTGGTTGTGAAACCGACATGTTAATGGTAGCACCTTAGTCTAGTTCAGGATCCACACGTGTCCCGATAATCCCTCCACTACAACGAGGTAATGGGATATCGATGACACTTCCCCGTAGCACTTCTACCGTACTACTAGTATTTCTTCTAAGCTCTTTTAGAATATTTCTACTCTGGGTTTGTGGTCCATTACATAATCATCTTTCAAGAATCGGACAGTGACACTGACAATGACCTCCTGATCCTTAGGATTATAAAATAAACCACCCGTCATTCCCTTGGGATATCCAACAAAGAAACAGACTTTCGTTTTTTGTTCCAACTTATTTGTGTTCTCTTTCAGCACGTGTGCTGGACACCCCAAATCCGAATATGTCTTTAAACTAGGCTTGCGCCCGATCCACAATTCTGTGGAAGTAGAAAGTACTGACTTATAAGGTACCGAGTTCAGAATATAACAGATGTCTCTAATGCAAATCCCCAAAATGAATCGGGTAAGTTCGAATAACTCATCATAGACCTCACCATCTCTATAAGAGTCCTATTCCTTCTTTTTGTTACACTATTCTGCTGTGAAGTGCCCGGTGCAGTCAACTAGGATATAATCTCCTCATTTGACAAATAATTCCTAAAATCTTCAAAGAGGTACTCGCCACCACGGTTAGACTGAAGTATCTTGATACATTTCTCTAGACGCTTCTCCGCTTCTGCCTTAAATACTTTGAATTTCTCAAAGCATTCAGACTTACGGTGCATCAAATAAATGTATCCATACATTGAGTAATCGTCAATAGCCTCCTCTAACTTGGATAGTTATACGTCCACATAAGTCAGAGTGAACCAGTTCCAATGGTTTTTTAGCTCTATAGCCTTTATCTGAAAACGATCTCCTGGTCATCTTACCCTCTAAGCAAGATTTATAGACTGAAAGTGCGTTAACTTCCAATGAACTCAAAGGTTCATCTTCAACCAGTCTATTTATCCTTTTCAGATTAATATGTTCTAGGTACAAGTGCCAAAGATACATTTGGTTCATCAAAAAATGTTCATTTATCTTAAATCGTGAATTAGATGTATTATTTAATTCATTCAGTTACAGTGTAGAAGGGATTGGTATAATAACATAAAAATCATCCACCAATGTACCAGAACAGATAAACCGTTTATTATCTTTAATAACCACAGAGTTATTAAAATAAACTAAATATCCATCTTTAACCAATTTAAAAATAGAAATTAAATTCCTTCTAATGGTCGGTACATAAAGACAATATTTCAATATTAAAATTCTATCTCTATTAAAACTGAGAGTGATATCTCTTATTGTAACTATTGGCACCCTGGTATTATTACCCTTGTGTAAGTAAATATCGCTATCACTAAGTTATCGAATTTTTTGGAACTCCTACAATGAATTACAGATATGATTAGTGACTTTCATATCTACACATCAGGTACCAGTGGATAACACTGCTAAACATGTTTCCATAACTAGTGAACAGAAATTACCTTTATTATTCTGCTTGCCAAAATAAACTGGACATTACTTTTTTTTAGTGTTGTATCTGGTTGCAGTGAAAATATCTGTCTTTTGTACGTGGCCTACTAACTACCTTGAAAATCGTTTCTGTGATGCCCCATTTTCTGGGCACGTCGGGACATACATAAATATAAATAAAGAGATATTCTAGTAATTCATTTATATTTACATATCATAAATATTACATCGTTAGAGTTTCTGAACTGTTCAAAGGTACATAGCGTTTACAGTTTCACCAAGAAATGTTAATAATTACAATAAGCATGGGAAAACTGAACAAAAAAAGAGAGAGAAGATTCAAATATTCAGCAAGTATTGGCGGGGTCTGTTTGCTCATGCCATTCACTTTGTTCTTTAATTTTGTCTTTTTTTTTTCGGGGGCGGCTTTCTCAAAGAACTCTTTAACCTCACATGTGGCACGAATGCCATGAGCCAAAACCCGAAAGAAAACACTTTAAACATTCTAATCATTCTCACGGCAAAATATTTCACAACGCAAGTCATTTAGCATCTAGTACAAATTTAAATAAAAAAGATAGATAAATTTGACAATTATAGCCTTGCAAGCATATATAAGAACGAGTGTACAAGTATGTGATGCAATGGATGCAATGTAAGTGTTCAACCTGATATTCATCCAAAAGTAAAAACAGGAGTTCCACTTTGGGACTTATTTCAATTGCCTGCAAGGACTTATTATCATTGCATCAGGGACTTATTGTCATTGCTATAATGGAACTTATTATCATTGCCTCAGGGACTTATTGTCATTGTCGTTATGAGACTTATTGTCATTACCTTGATGGGACTTATTATCATTACCTCAGGAACTTATTACAGGGTTACCCATATTAAGATCAGGATGCTCGCTTGGTATCAATCCAATGTCTAAGTTATCAAAATCAAAATACTAGTGACGAACTCATGGTGCCTAACAATATCCATGAAAAATTATTTCAAACACTGGGGACACACCGGGGACGCACCTAGGGTGTACAAGGGGAATACATCCCAAAACATTTTTAATAATGACAACTAGGGACACCCTAGATTTAGAACCAAGAAGGACAATTCAATATAACTCATCCCAACAACGATTTACACAGATGGACTCTAATATACTAGGATGCAAGTGAAAATGTCCATGATATTTAATATGGATCTCAAGTACAGCTATCTATAGCATGGCATTAACTAGCATGACAAAGTTCTAAGTACAACTCGCTACGTATAAACACAACTGTGTGAGGCGCAAGTTACAATTCTCAAGATATAATTCAAACTTGATGGTATGAGTTTTAATCATCGTACATTCACTTAAAAATACTAATCAACCAATTCAAATCAATCATCATATAATACTCGGGTCTCACGACAAAGAGTACTCAAATCACACTTAGCAACTTTAAGGCCAATTTCTAGTATTAAATTTAAAGGGTCGGCAGGGTTTTGGAGCATTTAGACTTGAAATCAAGTTATGATATTTAAACACCATTTAGATAAAAATATTTTTTATAACTCTTACATTTAACACTAAGGCTAAAACCTAAGACAAATGGGTGAATAAAATATTCTAAGCAAAAACGGTTCAGCATTTTTCTCAAATTGTTATAAAAAATACGCCTATGTTGGTCTCAGTTTTGGGGCATCAAATCAAGTCAAAATGAGCCCATTTTTGGATATGTTCTAGTTAAACATGACTCCTATAAGTCATATGAAGGGTGCTTGGGGTGATTGTTTGAAACAAGTTAAAGATATAAGTCATTTTGTAAAATAGGTTCAGTCAGCCGCCAAACCCTCAGCAGAACCGGTCTTGGATAGAGTTTGAAATGAGTTTGAGTGACTTTCCTGAGGTATCTAAGTCTGATATGTGGACAAGAAATAGTTCAATATGTTACCTACAATATTCATGTAGACCACTTTTGGAGTAAGTCACTAAAAATAAGGGTTTTTGGCTATACAAAAATTTGTGACAGAAGTGTCTTTTAGTGACTGAACCACAACAGAGAGTTTCGAATGGGATTTGATCTATCAAACCTCAATAGTTTGGGCTCATTTTTTGTGGTTAGTTAGATATACATGTTATCTACAACTTTGATATTTTGACCAAAGTTTGGATCTCATTGTAAACTAGGGTTTTTAGGTCAATATTGTCGACTGGTCTAAAAACGATACACTTTGGTAGAATTGTAATATATCGAGTTCTACTTACTCAAATGAGTTGAAACCAACTTTCGATGAAAGATGACAAAACGCTAAGTATGGACCTAGAGAACATGCTTAGATCAATATTCTACGTTGAGTTATGAAGTTCCAAAGATCAAGGCAGAAACTTTAAGGTACTAAAAAATCAGGTCTATGTTCAAGTCTCCTACTTATGATATGTCAAGGTTTTGTCCCATTTCATTGCATGCTTGTGTTTTACGTATGAATATCAAGATTCTAGAACCCATTCATGTCATCAAACTCAAGAATAACAACACATAATCACATCTCATATCATTCAAAAACATAACAGCCCCTAATTTGTTACTACGACGCCTTTTCGATTTATTTTCGCTTCTCAATTTTTAAAGTATTTAAAGAGATGAGTTGAAGGATATTTTGGTTGATATTAGACATAAGATTTAAAAGTTTTACTTTCTTGTTTGAATTCCTAGAAATGATGAATGACTTGTAAGACTTGGCTTTATGCAAGTTTGGTCTCCGAAAACTTTCTTTCTTGAACCCTTCTCCTTCTTCTTCTTCTTCTTCTTCTTCTTCTTCTTCTTCTTCTTTCTTTTCTCAAACTCACATGAATTCTCAAGAAAAATGAAAATTCTAAACACTCACCCTCTTGGACGAAAATGAGGAGAATTGAGGTGGTGTTTGGCTTGGTTTTATAGGAAAAAACTTAGGGAACATCATAATAACTTTTAAATCATTTTTCTTCATTTCACATCGGTGATGTGACTTGGTACAATTTTTGAGAGATACATTTGGCATGTGGGAAGTCATCTAGGTTCAGTTTGGGAGATAAAAATCTAATCTTACATCAATCTTGGGGTTTTATTTTGGTTTCCGTGCTAATCTCGGCAAGAAACTGCTTTAAAAATTAATTTGACGTATTTTTTTGGTGTCTTTACCTAGTAAAACTTATTATTTTAGTAAGTTTATAATAAATTTAGTATTCTCATAAATTATCATAATTTTTATAGTAATTGATTAAATAGATGTAGGCTTTTAAGTTAAATTAAGTTAGTTTGACAAGATATGATTTTTTGACTTATTTTAGTGTGTATGAATTTCAATAATGATTTGTTTGCTTTTGTTAGCTTAAAATACCATATTATTGTGTATATTACTTATTCAACAAGTCTTGGGTCATCATAATACTTGATTTGACATTTTTTTCATCTTTTTAAGCTTAAAAAAGAAAAAAATTATTTTTTTGCACATTTTCCAAGGTGGCCGGGCACTAAGGGATATTTTGTCATTTTTGATGTTATTTTATCTTTTTTTACTTTATTGTGCTTAAATCCTTAATTTAGAGTGTTCATGTGTCAAAATTTGAGTTTTTAAGACTTTTTAGTGTACTAAGGGCAAAATGGTTATTTTATCCTAATTATGAAAATTTTTAATTTTTAATTCATTATTTCATGATAATTACTTAATTTAGAATGTTAGAATGTTCTCCGGGTGTAAAGATTTTGTTACTTGAATTTTGGACCTTTTTAGGGTTTTTAGAACGAATCTAGAGTTTTGGATTTAGTTAGAGTTTTTGATTTTTTAGCGACTTAAGATTTTGTCAGCTAACCATCACTAATATTACGGTTTGAGCTGGGTCTTTCCATGGGTCTTTATCAACCAGATTGTTATAACTAGGGTCCGAACCGGGTCGTTAGAGTGTCACCCTGTTTCTGATCCTTTTTCTTCTTTTTGTCTTTTGGCTTAGAAGAAAAATCCTTTTCAAGAAACAAACACATTTTCTAGTTTTCTAAGAATATCCTCAACAGTTAAAGATATATCCAGATTCTTTTTTCAATCAACATAATTATGACCCGTAAGTTTATTTTCTTTAAGTATAACCGCGAGTGAATTAAAAGCTATTTTAATTCTAAAAATTACATAATTAAAAATCATTAATTATGATGTAATGACCCGGTACAGACCCTAGTTGTAACAACTCTATTGATAACAACCTATGTAATGACCCTGCTAAGACCATAGTGTTAGTGACGAATGGTCAACGAGACCATAGAACACAGAAGTAGTTTAAGACCCTAACTCGAATCGAAAATTCTAAGTTTGGCCCGAAAATCCTAAAAGGGTAAAAAACACAGGCAAGAAAACCATAACACCCGGAGAATCTCCTAACATTCTAAATTAAGTATATATCATGAAATAATGAATTAAAAATCAAAAATTCTCATAAATAAGGTAAAATGACCATTTTGCCCATAGTACAGCAAAAAACATTAAAAACTCAAATTTTGACATATGGATACCCTAAATCAAGAATTTAAGTACAATTAAGTAACAAATGACAAAATAACATCAAAAATATCAAAAATGCCCCTTAGTGGCCGACCACCTTGGGATGTGTGCCAAAAAGTGACTTTTTACATATTTTTTAGTTTTAAATGATGAGAAATGTATTAAATAAAGTATTATAATGATCCCAAACTTGTTGAACAAGTAATACCCATAATAATATAGTGTTATGAATCAATAACAGCAAATAAATCATTATTAAAGTTCATACATAACAAAATAAGTCAAAAAGTCCTATATTGCCAAAACAGCTTAATTTGACTTAAAAGACTACATCT
>JAULJZ010210949.1:0-18667 GCA_032270985.1 Heliamphora pulchella | reverse complement strand
GGTTCATTGCGAAGTAATTGATTTGGAATTAGGTGATGGTTAACACTTAACTGTATATAATAGTATCCTCTTCATCTGAGTCACTACTATTATTTATTGGACCAAAGCTATGTCTGCTATTTAATTTTACTTGGCAGGGTCAGTTGCCTAGATAGTAAAATTAAAAAGAATTAGCTTATTTGGACAAACGATGGATAGTAGACGTTCTCCTATCAAAGCATGCTATTCATAGAGAACTAGGCTATTGGAGAATTAATTTTAAAATGGTAGAGAGAGCCAAATTAAAATAAATTTTAAGTACTGCTTGTCATAATTAACAGTATTTTTAATTATGTGATTCTCATAAATAAAATGGCTTTCAATCCACTTGCTTCAATAATCAAAGAAAATAAACTTACGGAACCGAACTATATTGACTGAAAAAGAAATTTGAACATTGTCTTAACTACTGAGGATTATAAGTTTGTTCACTGGTGGTTGAAACATGTTTAACAATGTTATCTATAGAAACCTGGTGTGTAAATACGGGAGCCACTAACTATGTCTGCAATTCATTGCAGGGGTTCTAGAAAATTAGGCAGCTTAGTGGTGTTAAAATATACCTGCATATGGGTAATAATACAAGGGTGGCAGTAGTTGTAGTAGGAGATGTCACTCTTACTTTTAGTAGAGATATGATATTGCTTCTAAAAGATTGTCTTTATGTACCTTCGATTAGAAGAAATTTAATTTTACTTTCGAGTTTAATAAAGAGCAAATATTCTATTCATTTTGATGTCTCCATGGTTGTGAAAAAAAAAACATTTTATTTATTCTGGTATATTGGTAAATGATCTATATGTCGTATCTCCTATCTCTTATCTCTCCTATACGGCAACTAACTGAATTGAATAACACATGTAATTTATCATATAAGATAAAGTTTTCTTCTTTAATAAACTAAACGTTTCTTTAGCGGTTGCGCTTGGGTCATATTAATCTGAAAAGGATAAACAGACTAGTAGAAGATGGACCTTTGAGTTCATTAAAAGTAGAGGCACTTCTAGCCTTTGAGTCCTTAGAGGGTAAGATGATCAAGAAGCCATTTCAGACCAAATGCTATAAAGCTAAAGAACCGTGGAAACTGACTCATTCTGATGTATGTGATCCTATAACAATTCGAGCTAGAGGTGGCTTTGACTACTTCGTAAGTTTTATTGATAACTACTCAAGGTATAGATACATTTACCTGATGTATCGTAAGTCTGAATGTTTTGAGAAATTTAAAGAATTCAAGGCAGAGGAGGAGAAGCGTCTAGGAAAAAATATCAAATTACTACAATCCGACAGTGGTGAGGAGTACCTCTTTGGAAAGTTTAGGGACTACTTATCATCAAAAAAGATTATATCCCAGTTGACTGCACCGGGCACTCTGCAGCAAAGTGATGTAGTAGAAAGACGAAATAGGACTCTTATGGATATGGTAAGGTTCATGATGATTCATTCAGGTTTACCTGATTCATTTTGGTAACTCGCATTAGAGACAACGGCCTACATTCTGAACTTGGTACCTTCTACTCCCACAGAATTGTGGATCAGGTGTAAGCCTAGTCTGAAACACATTTGAATTTGGGGGTATCAAGCACATGTGCTGAAAGGGAATGGGGATAAGTTGAAACCGAGGACAAAAGTCTACTTCTTTGTAGGGTATTTTAAGGGAATGGAAGGTGGTCTATTTTATAATCCTAAGGATCAGAAGGTCATTGTTAGCACCAATGCTCGATTCTTTGAAGAGAGTTATATTATAGACCACAAGCTCCAAAGTAAAATTGTTCTAGAAGAACTGAGTGAAAATACCAATAGAACAAAAAAAGAACCACAAGTCATTGATATCCCATTACCTCGTAGTAGTAGAAGGATTATCAAGACAGGTGCAAATCATGAACATGGTGCAGCTGCATAGAGTTCAAATTCTGCACAGCGTGTCACTGTTAATACACAGGCACAGGTAGTGCCTCGTCACAATGGGAGGGTTGTTCATCAGTCTGATTGGTATATGTTCTTTGGAGAGTCTTTTGGCAAGATCCTAGTAAAACAGGATACCGAACTCTGTAATTACAATGAAGCACTTCAAGACAAAGACGCAGAACTTTGGTAAAAGGCTGTGAATTCAGAGATGAAATCTATGTATTCCAATTAGGTCTAAAAACTTGTAAAACCACCCGAAAGGATAAAATCTATTGGATGCAAGTAGAACTACAAGAGGAAGAGAGGAGCAGACGGGAAGGTTAAAACCTTCAAGTTAGGCTTATTACAAAAAGGTTCACTCAGAAAGAAGAGATCAATTATAAGAAAATCTTTTCGTCAGTAGCCATGCTTAAGTCCATTCGGATTCTCTTATCCATTGTTGCTCATTTCGATTACGAAATTTGATAAATAGATATCAAGACAGCTTTCCTTAATAGAAGTCTTGACGAGTGTATCTATATGATACGACCAGACGAATTTATTGCGAAGGACCAGGAGCACATATTGTGCAAGCTTAAAAGATCCATTTATGGACTTAAGTAGGCATCAAGGTCTTGGAATACTCAATTTGATCAAGCCATAAAGTCTTATAGTTTTGAATAGAGTCTAAATAAGTCCTGTGTATAAGAAGTGTGACAGAAGCGTGCTCATCTTTCTAGTACTTTATGTAGATGATATCTTACTCATCAGAAATGATGTAAGGGCATTATATGGTAAAAGTATGGTTATCTGGATAGTTCGATATGAAGAACTTGGGAGAAACCAGTCACATCCTTGGGATCAAGCTTATGCGAGATCGAAAAAAAAAGATGTTGGGCTTATCACAAGTAAAGTATGTCAATGATATACTTACTCGTTTTAGTATACAAGATTCCAAGAAATGGTTTTTTCCTTTCAAGCATGGAATCACTCTATCTAAGAATCAGTGTCCTAAGGCACCTGATGAGATAGAGAAATAAAGACGGTTCCTTATGCTTCGACAGTAGAAAGCTCAATGTATGCTATGCTTTGCACTAGACTCGACATTTGCTTTGCCATTAGCATAGTTAGCAGATATTAGTCCAACCTAGGGCAGGAGTATTGGACTGCGATAAAGAATATAATCAAGTACCTAGAAATGACTAAAAATTATATGTTGATTTACTAGGCAGACAGTCTAGTACCTTTAGGGTACACAAACTCATATTTTCAGTCAGATAAAAAATCTTGTAAGTCTACCTCAGGATATGTGTTTACCTTAGGAGGTGAAACTATAAGATGGAGGAGTATCAAGCAATCTTGCATTGCTGGTTCCACCATTAAGACCGAGTACGTGGTAGCTTCTGAAGCAGCCAAGGAGGCCATTTAGCTCAGGAACTTCTTGTTGGATCTTGACGTGGTACATTTAGTTCAGTTAGCTATTACATTTTATTGTGATAATAACAGAGCGGTTGCAAACTCGAAAGAACCAAGAGTCCACAAGAAAGAAAGTACATTGAGCTTAAGTGTCACCTGATACGAGAAATTATACAGAGGGATGATGTTGCTATGACCAAAATTGCATCATGAGACAACCTTGCAGATCCTTTTACAAAAAGCTTACCGACTAAGACTTTTGATAGTCATATAGAGGGCATGTGAATCAGATGTATGGCAGCATGATTTTTAGTAAAAGTGGGAGATTGTTGGGGTTGTATACTAAAAATCATATTTTTAGTATTTAATTTCATTTTAATAAAATTAATTTTTCATTTTATAAGAATTTAATGAGCAATGTGTGCACTATTATTTTTTTAATATTATGCATGGATGTCCTATATTCTGTATATTATTTATCCTGGTATATGAACTGCGGCTTGCACACAAAAGATCATATTTTAAGTTCTTGCAAAAAATAAATTTTTGTTCACAGTTTAGATGGAAATAGACATACCATCGGTACGACTATAGCACAGAGTTTTAATTTGTTTGTCTTGACTACGGAAAACAGATAATAGCATCGTCTGTATTGAACGGGACACATTGGGATAATTAATTTTATACTGCCTATATAAATTAATTCACACCCCAAGGTTATTATGAATAGTACTTATGCACTTAATCCTGAAATAATTATTGATTTGCGTATATTTAATATTCGTTGTTTTGATTCATTAGAGGGTGCTATCTTATATGGGTCTATATTCCCGGTGAGTTCGATAGCTGTATTATTTATATAGTGAATATTAATTATTAACGGAATCTACATCTCGAATGATTGGGATTGACGATACTCCCTTAAAGAAGCTTATAAGTTTTGATTGGGCCAAACCCTACAAGTGGATTTGATTATTCGGCGAGCAAATAAGTTAAGTGAAAGAATTTAAGAAATTTCAAGATGCCGATTAAATTAAATTATCAATAATTAAATTTAATTGGTGGGTATTTGGAATATTAACGTGGGAAGATGAGTTAAGCATTTAATAACATTTGCTCATTGCAAGAAAGTCTTGAGATTATGGCTTAGAGTGCAATTATAGTTCTTTAGTGGTGTGAACTGTAATTTAGTATTTTATGAAAATTACAAAAATCGCAGCAAGGTTTTCATAATTACAGATACCATTGAGAGGTTTTCTTAATTACGAAAATCGCTAGATACGTATCTGGGTTACACTAGAAGTTTTCGTCATAATTATTCCATAGGTCCCTACTGTAGCCCTATAAATATGCGGGTAAGCCAAACCAAATTCATAACTTGTTTTCAAGACTAAAACTAACCAAGTTCGGCTCGTACGAGTTCTCGAAGGTTCGTAACCCACATTACGTTTGGAAATCGCACAAGGGAATACAGTAAAAGATCTGACGGGAGCTTCAACTTAGAATCAAAATCGTAGTTAGAGAATCAACCAGAAAAACGAATTCTTCTAAATTAACTGTGGTTGCACGGGTTCTTATCTTGATCGTTCGACATCAAAAGTTTTATTTGGAGCCCGTTTCAGTTAGTTTTTATCAAAAATTATTTACAAAAATAATGATCTTGGCGCCTCCAACACCAAGTTATATGGGTGGCTGGTGTGTTATATCCCGCTAGGGGAGGATACCCGGTATGGGTTTTTTATATCTCATTAGGAGAGGTTACCTAGTATGGGTTTTTATATCTCTTGAGGTGAGGTTTTCCTGGTAAAGGGTTATTAGCCATCAAAGGCATTACAAGCTATGTCTCGGGTTTTACACATACCACTTGTGCATAATAAAGAGTGGTTCTCTTTTCGACACGTGAAAATTCGTGTTTTAAGAATTGAGATTAAGGTATCGTTGGAATTGTCGGTCGTGAGGTAGACGACTACTTAGACACTATTGGGTCTAGTTGAGAGTTAATGAATTTGTGGTTGTTAAACCCTATGTTTATAAGATGATGGAATTTTATAACTTGTGAATGCGGCGTTGTTGTTTTATTGTTCAAAGTATGATGAATTATTTCTAGATGATGTTTTCCTAAACTAGATGATTGTTTTCTCATTGTTCAATTTAATACTAAGTGCACTCTTCTGTAACCTTTGTGGTTACAGATAATAACAATTTCTAGAAGTTGGTCCACCACTGTAGAATGTCTTTAAGGCTTGAGTTCGAAGCAAGATGACATCTTTCCATATTTTGTAATATGTCTTGTGAGACATGACGTAATAAAGTAAAGTTTTAGTATTTTTGATACCCTGAACTTATGTTTTTAAGTATCTATAAATGGAAGTATGTTTTTAGAAATTGATCTTTGCGTGAATGTTTTTATTCTTGACTACTCTAAGTCCTGTTTAGTTTTCTATGAGTCCATAAGGATGTTGTGGGATGCATACCCCACTGTAGAGGTTGAGTACCTTGCGGTAGCAGGGTGTGACAATTTGGTGTTAGAGCTTTAGGTCATAGATTCCATAGACTAGTTTGAGTGTCGTCTATGGTGGATCGTAGGTTTAGTGCGTTTGTTCACTGTGTGTTGTATAGTATGGTATAGTCCTTGGGATATCATACCCTTGTCTTCAGACGTTTGATTTAACTAGTTTTAAAGTCCGTTGGGAAACGCTTTCTGCAGGCGTAAGTTTCTAATTGGAAGTCTAAGTATGTTATCAAATTTAGGGAGGTAACCTTTGTTGTGTTGAATTTTCTTGGTCAACTGCCTATTCCTTTCTTTATAACTCTTAGTTGAGCTGTAGTATTGAACCCTAACTCCTACTTTATTTTTTTTATAGGGTGAATTATGGAGAATTCTAACGGAGCATCATTTATTCCAGACCTACCGAGCGAGGGACAAAAGGAAGTATCCCCACCCGTGGGACCAGTACAACCTAAACTGGTAAACCAACCTGACCCAACTGATAGGATGCTGGAAGCAATTGGGAAACTGGCCGAAAAGAATGCAAGATGGATTTGAATGTGAGTTGGGAAAAATGGGAATTCTTTGGTTAAGTAGTTCAAAGACTTAGGTGCTAAGGAGTTTGTGGGTACTATTAGTCCCATCGAAGCTGAAAATTAGCTGAGAGACAGAGTGCGTATCTTAGATAGACAAGGAGTGGCGGAAGACAATAGGATTGATCTTTTAACTTTCATGTTTAAGGGGGAGGCATACAACTCTCAAAGTGAGGAAAAACACGTGGAATATTTAAAGATTGCCTTGCAAACCTTGAGAGATAATAGATTATATGCGAAGTTTAGTAAGTGTGAGTTTTAGTTGGATCAAGTGGTATTTTTGGGTCATGTTATAACTAGGGAAGGAATTCGAGTAAACCCAATCAAAGTTGAAGCTGTGGTGAATTGGGCAAGACCAACCAGTGTGACTACATTACGTAGCTTTTTGGGCTTAGCTAGTTATTATCGAAAGTTTATTAGAGATTTTTCTTTAATTGCAAAATGCATGACTCGATTGACCCAAAAGAAAGTAAAGTTTGAGTGGTCTTGTCACGCCCCAAACTCTAGGCCTCGTGAAATACCCATAAACAATAAATCACAACACCCAGCCCGAGAATACACTCTCAAAATAAACATACATGCATTGTATATAAACGCCAAACGGCATACATTACAAAGCTCCAACGCCGAGAAACATGTATTAAGCATACATGATATAGATAGAAACAAAAAGGAAGACTATAACTCTTCCACCTCTCCAACACCTCTAGATCAACCTGCATGACCGGTACATGAAGAAAAGCAAATCCCACACCGTGAGCCAAGACTCAGCAGAAACTAGACAGGCATGCAGTATAAACAAAACATGTTAGGAAATCGAAGTACAAGTTTAGACTCTCTTTCAAGCCTTGAAAATAGTTTGAAAACGGTTTTAAAACACGACTCACAAGAGCCATTAAAAACAATTTTCACAAGCAATGGGAAAGCGAGGATAAAAACTATTTTTTAACTCATCATAGCCTTGAAAACGATTCCAGTATTACGACTCCCGCAGGTCGTTAATACAGTTTTAAGAAAATTGGTCTATCCGTCCTAATATACAATACATGCATTCCATGATACATATAGTAGTACGCCACACAGGCACAGGTTAACTCCTACGAGCCACGAATGCGACACAGACAGAATTAAATCGACTCTCCCCTGAGCCCTAACAACGTATACACAAACATCGACTCTCTCCCGAGCCTTAATAGCATATACACATAAACATCAACTCTCTCTCGAGCCCTGACCACAGATCGATCACAAACAATTCATATATCTTCTCGGACTTTCACCGAAGGACCCTTATCTGCCCCACTATGCTTTGTCGACTAGGGTCAATAGATATCTTCACAGGCTTTCACCGTAGGACCATTATCCGTCCTTCATATGCAACTTTACAGACTTTCACCGTGGGGCCATTATCCGCCCTTCAAATATACAATGCAACACATGCATATAAAAAAATAACCATTCACGATCACAAGGACCACATAGGACCATATACCCGTCCTACAACATACGAGAATAAAACTAATCATAGTTTAATAAACATAAGATCACGTATGACCACGACATTTCACATACGACGCCAAAATCACGTAATCCACCGACATATTCCGTACATAAATAAACTAGAGTTATAAATGCACATAACCAGTTATAAACGCACATAGCCATATAACCTCAAAGCATGACGCCACCCGTCACATAACCCGACACGACATCACATGCCACACAACTGTCATTCGATACCCGAACGACCCATCCACAAATCGGGACCCGTCCACACACCAGGACAACGAACACCTAATGCGGAGATCAACACCTGGACCTTTCTCAGATCGATTCTTACCAGAACCAAACCTTAAAATCGAACCACGGACCTACATGTCTCGAACATAACCAGCGCACACATAACCGTGCCACAACTCCCAAAATCTAACCATGCATGTCAACCCAAGGATGGCATCTAAACAAAACACCCGAGGCCACAACACGAACCCCAAACCACCACACGACCAACCGAACCCCAAAAGAAATCCACAAGTATTTGAATCGACTAATCCCATAAATTAATCAATTGAATACCATAGGACACCAATCGAAAATCAAAACCAACCACCGAACCACCATCACACTACCCAGAAGTTCAGTCGACTGACCCAAGCCCCCAGTCGACTAAAAAACACACTGGAAAACCACCAAAACGCCTCAACACACGGTTCAGTCGACTGAACCCCACGGTCCAGTCGACTGAACCCCAAGAACTATGATCCAGTCGACTGAACAAGCCCAGAAACCATTTTTAAGCTACGGGTTCCACCTCCAAACCCCGAATCGAAGCCTTCGAACTCCCACACAACACGCTCGGACATACACATGTCCAAACCCAACACCAAAACCTCAAAAGAAAACTCTCGAAACACGATTTCACCCACCAAAATTGCCAAAACATGGTTGTAAATCCCAAAACTCAACTGTTACAGAAAATCAGATCTACAGCTATCAACCGGTAACAATACACCCAATTACACGTAGCACCCTCACAAAACATATAGGTCCAGAATCTTACCTCAGTGAGTTCAAAACTTGACGTCTTGATTCACGTGTAAAATTGAGCTTCGCCAAAATGGAATTCTATCAGGATGAACCCGTAGACCACGACGCCAATAACAAAGATCGACAGTCTAATAATCGAAAATCGAGCCCTAGGCCCCCGAGAAGTTAGAGAGAATTCAGAGAGAAAACAGGAAGCTTGTTGGAGAAGTTTTGAAAAATATCTTTTAAAAATATCTAACTCTAGATATTTATAGGCCTCCAAAATATCTTTTTTTTTGAAATTTTTGAAATTCGCACCACAATGGCCCATAGCCCCGGGAACCTACCCCGCATGAATATCTAAGCCCGATCATGCATCAAAACAATAAAAACATGATCAAACGAAAACACGTATCGCGCGTCCGAAAATGTCAAAAAAGAAAACGGGTCAGGGTTTCACAACTCTACCCCCCTTGAAGGAATTTTGCCCCCAAAATTCAACATAAGGTCAAAACAACAAACCATCGATCACAATCGACACAGGTACACAAGATGGCTAGCCAAACCATTCCTAGGATATAGTCAGATAAGGACAGGTATCCTAGACAATGGCTAACTATCTCAAAGACACGGGATCTACAACTCACCCTAACCTCACATTATCGCCAACCGCTGCCTCAACACAGCGCACCACCCACGGAATCCATCACCAACTCCCAAACAGATGCAACAAAGAATCTGGCCCAAAGCCTGCAGACTCAAAAAGTACCTCTGCTCGCTGAAGGCATATCAGCATCCTCCGGTACGACCGGTGCCCTAGAAGCTATGAGGGAATACGCTCGAGGCAATCCCACTCTGGCCTATCCACCAGAACTCGGCGCTGTCGGTTGCCGCACCGACTGAACTGAAGTTCCCCTATCTGTTCCCCGGGAAGTCTGACCTGCCGTATACCACTGTCTATCCTGTACAAATGAACCCTCTGGTGTGCCCGCTATGCTTGGTGCATCCTCCCTCTAGGGACAAGTCCTGCGGAAGTGTCCAATTTGACCACATCCAAAACAAATCGGTGGCCCTCTCCCCTGTCACTAATCCAGTATGGGACTCTGGGATTGCCTCAACTGTGAATCCTGATGCTATCTCGGCTACGGGAAATCTGACACACGATGCCCCAGCTATCCACACCAATAACATCTGACCTCCCTCTGCTCTGGCCTCCCCGACAAAGCCACTAATGGTGATGGTGCAGAGAACTGCTGTGATCCAAATGGATAAAAGCTAGGATCAGAGAACCTCTGCCTCTTGCTAGAACGCCCACCAGTCTACACCCCTGTCCCACCCTGAGGTATCCTGGCCTCTCTGGATGTTCAAATCTCAGTCATAGTGTTCTCCATCCTCGCTGCTGCCTCCACCAGCTCTGTGAACACCCGGAGCCCTAATGCAACCACATGCTCCCTGATTACCGGCCTCAAGCCCCGCTCAAACCTCATAAATCGCAGCTCGTCTGTGCTCACCAACTCTAGTGCAAACCGGGATAAACATGTAAACCTAGCCTCGTACTGCATAACATCCATGGCCCCCTGGGTAAGAGAGTAGAACTCCTCCCTGTACAAGTCCCTCTTCGATGCCGGGAAGTATTTCTCCAGAAACACACTTGTAAAGGCCGCCCATGCGACTCCCACAATCATCCTAGCATATCTCCACCACTGATGAGCAGCGCCTCTCAGTTGAAAGGTGGCAAATGAAACCCGCAACTCATCCTCCATGATCTGTAACGTGTCGAGGATCCGCATCACCAGTTCGAACCACTTAGTCACCATAATAGGATCAGGATCTCTGGTAAAGGTAGGCGGATCCATGCGCCTAAACTCCCGCACCGCCACTGTAGCCCTTGCCTCAGGCACCCTCACCTTAATAGCCTCACCTCTAGAGGTCTCAACCAGCTGCTGGATAGAGCCAACCAGCACACGCAACAACTCTGTCGCGTCCATCGGTCCGAGGGGAGCATTTGCATCCCCAGCATTAGGGATAGGAATATCCCCTTGGCCACCAGCACGGCCACAGCCTCGACCACGGCCTCGCCCTCTCCTCACCAACATCACGTCTATACGAAAGCAAAACAATACATAAGACGCAGCACATCGCATGACCATCAATGCTAAACACCTAGCATGCTAACACATAGCCACATAGGTTCATGCTAAATAACCATACATACCGAGGAGAACCGACAAGAATGACGCGTCAATCTGGATAACCTACTCAGATTTCTTGTTAGAAATCATGTCAACTAAACGCGTTTCTAACTTGGCTCCCAAGTTTGTTAATCCAAACGCCTAAAGGCAGGACTAATCAATCCCACAGTTCAACCCCCATGCTCACATATACACAACATCCTCATACTTAACATGCTAACACGTACATGTTATCAAAGCATCTAAACACATGCAGTCAAGCACATGCAATTAACCTCACACGGTGATGCAACATCTTCCCACGGCTCTTAGGTATTCGAACCCAGAGCTCTGATACCAATCTGTCATGCCCCAAACTCCGGATCACGTGAAACACCCATAAGTAATCAACCACAACACCGAGCCCGAGAATACACTCTCAAAATAAACATACATACATTGTATATAAATGTCAAACGGCATACATTACAAGGCTCCAACGCCAAGAAACATGTATTAAGCATACATGATATAGATAGAAACAAAAAGGAATACTATAACTCTTCCACCTCTCCAGCACCTCCAGATCAACTTGCGTGATCGGTACCTAAAGAAAAGCAAATCCCACACCGTGAGCCAAGGCACAGCAGAAACTAGACAGGCATGCAGTATAAATAAAACATGCTAAGAAATCGAAGTGCAGGTTTAGACTCTCTTTAAATACTTGAAAACGGTTTTAGATCACGACTCACAAGAGCCATTAAAAACAATTTTCACAAGCAATGGGAAAGCGAGGATAAAAATCATTTTTTGACTCATCAGAGCCTTGAAAGCGATTCCAGTATTACGACTCCCGCAGGCCGTTAATACAGTTTTAAAAAAATTGGTCTATATGTCCCAATATGCAATACATGCAATCTATGATACATATAGTAGTATGCCACACAAGCACAGGTTGACTCCTACGAGCCACGAATGCAACACAGACAGAATTAAACCGACTCTCCCCTGAGCCCTAACAGCGTATACACAAACATCGATTCTCTCCCGAGCCCAAGCAACATATACACATAAACATCGACTCTCTCCCGAGCCCTGACCATAGAACGATCACATACAATTCATATATCTTTTCGGACTTTTACTAAAGGACCCTTATCCGCCCAACTATGCTTTGTCGACCAGGGTCAAAAGATATCTTCACGGACTTTCACCGTAGGACCATTATTCGCCCTTTATATGCAACTTTACGGACTTTCACCGTGGAGCTATTATCTGCCCTCCATATATACAATGCAACACATGCATATAAAAGAATAACCGTTCACGATCACAAGGACCACATAGGACCACATAGGACCACATACCCATTCTACAACATGCGAGAATAAAATTAATCATAGTTCTATAAACATAAGATCACGTATGACCACGACATTTCACATACGACGCCAAAACCACGTAATCCACCAACATATTTCATACATAAATAAACTAGAGTTATAAATGTACATAACCAGTTATAAACGCACATAGCCATATAACCTCACAGCATGACGCCACCCGTCACATAATCCGACATGATATCACATGCCACACATCCATCATTCGATACCCGAACGACCCATCCACAAATCGAGACCCGTCCACACATCGGGACAACCAACACCTAACGCGGACATCAACACCTGGACCTTCCTCAAACCGATTCTTACCAGAACCAAACCTTAAAATCGAACCACGGACCTACGCGTCCCGAACATAAACAACACGCACATAACCATGCCACAACTCCCAAAATCTAACCATGCACGTCAACCCAAGGACGGCATCTAAACAAAACACCCGAGGCCACAACACGACCCCCAAACCACCACACGACCAACCGAACCCCAAAAGGAATTCACAGGTATTTGAATCGACTAATCCCATAAATTAATCAATTGAATACCATAGGATGCCAATCAAAAACCAAAACCCAACCACCGAACCACCATCACACTGCCCAGAAGTTCAGTCGACTGACCCAAGTCCCAATCGACTGAAAAACACACTGGAAAACCACCAAAATGCCTCAACGCACGGTTCAACCGACTGACCCCCATGGTCCATTCGACTGAACCCCAATAACTATGATCCATTCGACATAACCTATGAGTTCAGTCGACTGAACAAGCCCAGAAACCGTTTTTAAGCTAAGGGTTCCACCTCCAAACCCCGAATCGAATTCTTTGAACTCCCACACAACACCCTCAGGCATACACACGTCCAAACCCAACACCAAAACCTCAAAAGAAAACTCTCAAAACACGATTTTAAATCCCAAAACCCAACTTTTACAGAAAATCAGATCTACAGCTATCCGACCGAAAAAAATATACCTGATTACACGTAACACCGTTATAAAACATACAGGTCTAGAATTTTACCTCGGTAAATTTAAAACTTGACATCTCAATCCACGTGCAAAATTGATTTTTGCCGAAATGGAATTCTATCCGAATGAACGCGTAGACCCTGACACCAATAACAAGGATCGGCAGTCTGATCGTCAAAAATTGAGCCTTGGGCCCTCGAGAAGTTAGAGAGAAGGTAGAGAGAAAATAGGAAGCTTGTTGGAAAAGTTTTGAAAAACATCTTTTGAAAATATCTAACTCCAGATATTTATAGGCCTCCAAAATATCTTTTTTTTTTAATTTTTGAAATTCGCGCCACAACGGCCCACGGCCCTGGAAACCTACCCCGCATGCATATTTAAGCCCGATTATGCATCGATGCAATAAAAACATGCTCAAACAAAAACACGTAATGCGCATCCAAAAACGCCGAAAAAGGAAACGCGTTAAGGTCTCACAGGTCCGACCAATGTGAACGAAGCTTTCAAGAGTTGAAGACTAGACTAGTGACAGCACCTGTACTTACTCTCCTATTAAGTGATGAAGGTTTTGTAATCTATAGTGATACGTCACGTCAGGGTTTAGGATGTGTTTTGATGCAACATGGGAAGGTCATTGCATACGCGTCTAGACAGTTGAAAACCCATGAAAAGAATTATCCTACGCATAATTTGGAGTTGGCTGCAATTGTATTTGCACTTAAACTATGGAGACACTACCTGTACAGAGTAACTTATGAGATCTTTTCAGATCATTAGAGCTTGAAGTATATTTTCACTTAGAACGAGTTAAACCTAAAACAAAGGAGGTGGATGAAGTTGATTAAGGATTACGATTGTACAATTCACTATCATCTGGGAAAGGCTAACGTAGTGGCAAATACACCAAGTCAAATGACCTCTGGAAGTATGGCACACCTTCGGGTAGTACAACGTAGTTCATTTTTGGAGATACGATTACTCGAAACCAGCCTTGCTGTAGGAAAGAATTGAGGCCTATCGGCAACTCTTAGTGTAAGACCAACTTTGTTAGATCAAATTCGAGCCGCTCAATTGTTGGCTAGTCCGGTGAATAAGATAAGGTCAGAAGTAGATGCTAAGGGCAAGACAGAGTTTGAAACTCGAGACAATGTATTGTGATTTGGCTATAGATTGTATTTGCCAAGTAATGACGAGTTAAGGAAAAAAACATTAGACGAGGCCCATAATTCGGCATACACCATGCACCCTAGAAGTACGAAGATGTATAGAGAATTGAAGGAGCTTTACTGGTGGAGCGGAATGAAGAAGGACGTTGCAGACTTTGTGGCAAGATGTTTGGAATGCCAACAAGTCAAGATCGAACATCAAAAGCCGGTGGGACTTTTACAACCGTTACTTGTGCCCAAATGGAAATGGGAACATATTACTATGGACTTTGTAACTGGGTTGCCTCGATCACCAAAAGGTAATGATGCCATTTAGGTGATCGTGAATAGATTAACGAAGTCATCACACTACCTACCCATTAAGATGACATTTTCTTTGGACCGATTCACACAACTATACATTGACGAGATTGTTCGTCTTCATGGAGTACTAGCTTCTATAGTGTCTGATAGAGATCTACGCATTACATCTAGATTTTTGCCAAGCTTACAAGAAGTATTGGGGACTACATTGAAGTTTAGCAGGGCCTTTCATCCGCAAACCAATGGCCAATCAGAGAGAATGATTCAAACCTTAGAGGATATGCTCATAGCATGCGTGATGGATTTTTCTGAAAGCTGGGAGGAGCACTTATCTCGAATCGAATTCGAGTATAACAATAGTTTTCAATCGATGATAGGAATGGCACCCTATCAGGTGTTATGTGGTAGGAAGTGTCCGAGTCCAATTTATTGGGAGGAAGTTGGAGAAAGAAAGTTGCTAGGACCTAAAATTATCCAAATCACTACAGACAAGATAAAGTAAATTCGAGAAAGATTGAAGAAATCACAAGACAGACAGAAGAGTTATGCGAACAACCGTAGACGCGACCTAGAGTTCGAAGTTGGAGATCACGTACTCTTACAAATATCGCCATGGAAAGAAGTGATGAGATTTGGAAAGAAAGGAAAGTTGATTCCTCGTTACATCGGACCATATGAAATTCTCAAGAGAATGGGCTAAACCTAGTGTTGGTTTAAAGTTATGAAGTTGGGAACCCAAGTCCTTAATCCCAATAAAGAAAAAAATAGAAGGTTTGGCCCAAAGGTTAGTCTAAACCCATTTCTTCACTAAAACCCAAACACACATAAGGCCCAAGATTAAGAATGAGGCCCAAGTAGGAAGATTGACCCAACACAAATAACGCCCAAATTATTTAAGTTAGGCCCACAAAAATTAAAAAGAAAGTCCATGGGTCAAGTCTAACTTAAAAATGAAGAATTTAAAATTTCTTTATGTTTATCCTAGGCAACCCAAGAGGATGTCGAATTGTGTTTTAAAACAATAACTATTTTAAAAAAAAATTTGCAAAACATTTTAATTTCTTAAACAAAAATAGCAAGGATATCAAGACGTAAAGCAATGAAGAAATTAAATATGTTTGGGAGAGAGAAATTAAACCAGACACCAAAATTTATAGTGATTCGGCTTCTTTCAAGCCTATGTTGACTCCTCAAGACTCTCTCCGAGAATTTCCACTGAGATACAATGTTTCACGGGTGCATTCAAAGCCTTTTACAATCTCACAATGATCTTACGAAAACAATCCCCTTTTTCTTCTAATCATTCTTAAGCTCTTCTTTGAAGAGTATCACTCAATCACTCAAAGGATCAAGGGTGACTCACCCTTAAGTACAATAAATGTATGGAAATTAAAGATCTCCTCACTCACTCTCTTTACAAATGATTGGAAATAAATGAATACAAAGATGTGAGACTTAGTTGGACGAGTTAATGAGCAATAAATACTATCTTGAAGATTTGAGCTTTTGATTCAAGTAATAGAATAGTGTCCAGATCTTCTATGCTTAAAATATTAACTCCTTAATAGCCATCTAAAGTAAATAACCGTTGGTGGGTTGGTGGAAGCAATTAATGCTCTGAAACCCAATCGTTGGAACCAGTGCGAGATTTGAAATCTGTCAAAAGGGTCAACCCAAAATCATTTTGTGTCGACTCAAAATATCTAGGGCTTAGTTCCTCAAGTGATTGTGTTGACTCAATTTTTCAATGGTGTCGACACAAATTCTGTAACTTCCTCACCCACACGGCGGTGTCGACTCGTGGGGCTTTTGGTGTCGACTCAATCATTACTTTATTTTTTCAGGAGAGACCTTTGGTGTCGACTCATTTTCGTTTTGGTGTCGACTCTTTTTGTCTGGTAAGCTAAGTGGAATTTTGGTGTCGACTCATCTTCGTTTTGGTTTCAACTCATAAAATTGCAATCAGCCTGGGTCGTTTTAGAGTTGACTCATTTTGATTTGGTGTCGACTCAAAAAATTACAAACGGTCTTAGTTGTTTTGGGGGCGACTTGAAGTCGTTTGGTGTCGACCCAAATAGCTTGTTCCCGTAGGGAACATTTGTTTCGAGTCATAAACCTTTGGTATTTACCAGTTTGAGATAGAGTTAAGAATTGTCTTGAACCTCTGGTGTTAACCCATTTAGCTTTGGTGTCAACTCATTTTACCCAAAGTCAGGAATCTGATGGATTACTTGTTGTCGACTCAAATTGCATTGGTGTCGACCCAAAGTGAATCCCACAAGGCTTGTGTAAGTGTTTACTCAAATTTTATTAGTGTCGACTCATTTTAGCCAAAGTTAGGAATCCGATGGATTACTTGGTGTCGACTCAAATTGTGTTGGTGTCAACCCAAAGTGAATCCCGTAAGACTTGTGTACGTGTCGACTCAAATTCTATTTGTCTCAACTCATTTTGCTCAATTGCCTAAATTCCAGTCCAATACTAAAGATGTCGACCCAAATTAGTTTGGTGTCGACTCAAATGAGTTCCTAAAAACATTTTAGAAAAACATGTTTAGGTGTCGACTCAATATCTCAATGATGTCAACACACTTGAGAGTTTCAAACCTACTTAGCCTTTAGGTGTTGGCTCAAATATCAATTTGTGTCGACTTAAAATGTTCTTTGATAGAACACTTAGTGTCAACTCATTTGATGCAAAGAGTTATCACAAATGGCTTAAGGTGTCGACTCATTAATCATGTAGTGTCAACACTTACCTTTTTAAAAATAAATAAATATAATTCTTTTTAACTCAAATTAATTAATAAAATGAATTATTAAAATCATCAAAATCTAATTAAAAAATCATTGGGCTAATAATCTCCCCTTTTTTATGATTACAACATTTTTTAGAAAATATTTAAAAAGATTTTCAGCAAGGGTTTGTTAGAGGCAAAACTGGCAAGATCATTATTTTTGTAAATGATTTTTGATAAAAATTTAACTAGACGGGTAAATGCCGAAATAGGCTCCAGATAAAAATTTGGACGTCGAACGATCAAAAATAAACCCGTGCAATCAAAGTTAATTTAGAAGAATACTTTTTGTTGATCTATTCTTCAACTACGATATGATTCCGAATTGAAGCTCTAGTCATATCTTCTACCGTATTCCCGTATGCGATCCCTGAACATAGTGTGGACTATGGACAACCGAGGACTCGTACCGGCAGAAGCCCAATATATTTAGTCTTGAGAGACAAAATATGATATATCAATAATGATAAACTAGTTCAACCTAACCGCATATATATAGGGTTGCAGTAGAGACCTGGGGAGTAATTATGAGTAAGACTTCCAATGGAACATAGATACCTACGAGCAGTTTCTGCAACTATGGAAAGACGCAGCGGTTTCTACAATTTTCATAATACGCTGAATTACAGTTCACACCACTAAAGAACTATAATTACACCCTGACCCATAATCTCAAAACCTTCTTGCATTGAGCTCATGTTATTAAATGCTTGTTATTTCTCCCCACGTTAAGATTTTCGATACCCATCAATTAAATTTAATGACTGACAATTTAATTTAATCGGCATCTCGATATTCCTTAAGCCCTTCTGCTTAACTTATTTGAACGCCAGATAATTAAATCCACCTACAGGGTTTGGTCCGGTCAAAACTTATAAGCATCCTTAAGGGGGTATCGTCAATC
>JAULJZ010210938.1:0-18668 GCA_032270985.1 Heliamphora pulchella | reverse complement strand
AGTATAAAATTAATTATCCCAAATGTCCCGTTCAATACACACAAAGTGTACTAACACAGAGAGTCGGAACAATAGACGATACTGTTATCTGTTCCCCGTAACTAAGACAGGTCTACTAAAATTCTGTGCTACAGTCGTACCGATGGTATATCTATTTTTATCTAAACTGTGAACATAAAACTTATATTCTGCAAGAACCTGAAATCTGATTTTTTGTGTGCAAGTCGTACTCTACACACCAAATTAAATACTATACAGAATATCGAATATCAATGCATAATATTAAAGAAAAAGAAATGATACATATGCATTACTCATAAAGATTTTCATAAAATAAAAAATTAATTTTATTAAAATTAAATTAAATATTAAAAACATGATTTTCAGTATACCAACCCTAACATTGTGCACACCATCATGTACATAAGACAACATATTGCATTTGCATACAGTACCTCTGACATACGTTTCAACTCATCTTCTAAACTCGGATATAATTGGGACGATAGTTTAAAATGAGCTGCAAAAGGTGTTTCCACTGGTTTTGCATTTTGCATATTGAATTTTTCTAGCACCTTTTGCAGATACCCTTTTTGGTATAACTATAGTTTCCCAAGGACCTTCTTAATAGCTCCAAGTTCCTTTATATCAAACTCACTGCTCAATAAAGTCTTTAACTTTGCAATTTTCTCTTTATTCTTCACAGCCACTAATATGTCATCAACATGCAAGGATAACAAAAGGTATAAACTGTCATCAAGTAATCTGTAATAGACACAACAATCATACTCACAACGCGTGATCGTGTGTCATCATAAAGGAATCAAACCGCTTGTACCACTGCCAAAGAGACTGCTTTAATCCATACATGGATTTCTTCAGTAAATAAACATACTCTTCCTTGCCAGGTTCCTTAAAACCTTCAGGCTATTTCATGTAGATTTGTTTCTATAAATCTTCGTAAAGAAAGGATGTCTTCACGTTAAGCAGTTCTAGCTCCATGTCATGCATATCCACCAATGCTAAAATAACTCTAATTGATGTTTGTTTCACAACTGGTGAAAAAATCTCATTATAGTCTACTCCCTCTTTCTGTGAGTGGTAACCCTTTGCCACTAATCTAGTCTTGTATTTTTCACCCTCATTTTTTGACATTGCTTCCTTCTTTCTGTATACCCATTTGCAACCAATAGCTTTCTTGTTATTGGGCAATTTTACCAATTCCTTAGTCTTGTTCTTCTGTAGTGAGTCCATCTCTTCTGACATAGTTACTAGCCAATTTTCTATGTCTGGATTTCTTGTAGCTTCTTTGTAAGACTGAGGATCTCCACTGCCAACTATCAGAGTGAAACAGACCATATCTTCAAAGCCATACCTCACTGATGCTTTGTGGACCCCACTTCTCTTGACCTTTGGCCATTATGTAAGACTCAATTCCTTATTCTAACTGCTGCTGACTTGTAGTACTATCACCTAAATCACTAGGTGACTCATTCTCATCAGGCTCCACCTCAACTATTGCTTTTTGTCTAACCTCGCCATTAAGTGAACTATCTTCACATTTGTTAAGCATAAATGCCTCGTCAAACTCCGCGTCCTTGCTGATCTCCTTCTTTTTGGTAACTGGGTTCTACATTCTGTAACCCTTCACACCACTATCATAATTGAAAAAAAATGTATTTTATCAACTTTGGATCTATCTTAGACCGTTTTTCACCCTGAATATGCACATAAGTAAGACAACCAAAAATCTTTAAATTTTTCAATTCAACTGGTTTACATGACCACATCTCTTGCAAAATTTTGAAGTCAATGGCTGATGACGGTGATATGTTGATAATATAGCATGTTGTGTTCATTGCTTTTGCCCAAAATGCCTTTGGCAGACCCGCATTTAACCTCATGCATCTGGCCCTTTCTGTCATTGTTCTGTTCATTCTTTCTACAACTCCGTTTTGTTGTGGTGTCCCTCTGATTGTAAAGTGACATGCGATCCCTTCTGATTCACAAAATATCGTGAATTCCTTATTCTTGTACTCTGTGCCGTTATCTGTCCTCAAGTATTTGATCTTTTTCCCTGTCTGATTCTCAACAAGCAATTTCTAAGTTTTAAAAATACTAAACTAATCAGACTTATGTTTCATAAAATAGATTCATATCTTTCTAGAGTAGTCATCAATAAAACTCATGAAATATTGGGCACCACTGTGAGAGGAGACGAAGACTTATCCCCAGACATCTAAATGGATATAATCTAGTATACCCCTGCTGGTATGAGAACTCATCTTGAAACTGACCATGTGTTGTTTTCCGTATACACAATACTTGCAAAATCAATACTGCATGTCTTCACTCATTTAAGAATGTTCTTCTTGTGAAGTTCTAACATACCTTCCACCTATTACCGTGTTCCCAATCAGTTTATACAAATTTATAATCTTCTGCCCTTTCATGATAACTAATGCACATTTGCTAACCTTTATAGCTCCACCTCTTGCCATATTCCCATAACCCAAAGAATCTAGAGCTCCTAAGAAAATCAAATTTTTCTTAAGCTTAAGAATATGTCTGAAATTTTCCAAAACTCTTACGACGCCGTCAAACATTTTAATTTTGATAGTACCTATTCCAATAGCCTTACAAGATACATTGTTGCCCATTAGAATAGTACCACAATCACAGGGTTTATAAGTGTCAAATCAATCTTTGCTTGGGCACATATGGTAAGAACACCCTGAATTTAAAATCCATGATTCAGATAAAAAATTACTAGAAGAAGAAATAGAAAGCAAATTTGTATCTATCTCACTGTCTAATTTGTCTTTTGCAAAGTTAACAGACTCTGATGGCTTCTTTCCCTTCTTATTCTCCTCAATGTGATCCTTCCACTCTTGACACTGGCTCTTGTAATGACCAGTAATTTGCCAGTAAAAATACTCCACGTCTTTCTTTACACGTGACTTTGATCTGGGCCTGCCTTTGTTAGAACCTTTGCCTCTAAACTTGCTTCTATCCCATTTTGGCTCTGCCTTTGCTGCGACTAACCCTTCTACATTCGTTTCATCATCACTCTTTATTTTCTCGTGTGACAGCAGTGCACTGATTACCTCTTCCAACTCATGAGTTTCTTTTTCATACATTAGTGTAGTCACCAGATGATCATAGGATGTAGGCAACGATACCAAAAGAAGTATCACTTTGTCCTCATCATCAGCTATAACATTGAATCCTGATAGTTGAGTAATGAGCATGTTGTAGACATTTAAATGTTCCAACAAGTTCGTACATTCCTTCATCTGTAGCCCGTATAACTGATTTTTCACATACAATTTGTTTGCCAAGTTTTTTCTTCATATAGAGGTCCTCTAACTTTTTTCAAATAACCTCTACAGTCTCCTCGTCTAATACGTTGTGTATAACATCATCTTTGAGGCTAAGACGAATTGTACTAGCACCCTTTGCACCAAAATCCTCCCAATTACCATCGGTCATCTTTTTTAGCTTCTTCGCCTTCCCGAGTAATGCCTTGAAAACTCCCTGTTGAATTAACAGATCCTTCATCTGTCGTTGCGAAAGAGAGAAGTTGTTCTTACTAGTGAACTTCTCAACTTCGTACTTCGTATTTGTCATCTCTACTGTAATCGGGTGATTAAATCTCTAATCAGAAGTTCTGATACCACTTGTTATGCAGCAGAACACACATAATACCGAATCTTCAATTCACACTAAACCAATAGAGAAGACCAAAGAATAAAAATAGATCACACACACACAATATATGTGGTTTGGCAAGGTGCCTACGTCCACGGGAGGGGAGAACAATCCACTATTCAACAATAGAATTACAATCTTTTATGTTTTTGTCATCCTACTATGACTATAGAACATAAAAACAATATATATGAGTCCTCTAGGTTAAAAAACCTAACCCTAACGCGGCAACAAAATTTCTGTTCCGCAGCAGTCTGTTCGAGCGGACCCCTGGTCCCTCGAGCAGTCAGTGCCCAAAAACTAATTTGCCATAGTTTTCACTCGAGCGGACCCTCCTGGTCGCTCGAGCTGTCAATGTCTCGAGAGTAAAAGACAGAACGTCGTAGTGGCCGCTCGAGTGAACCCCCTAGCCGCTTGTAAAACTCATTTCTTATTCTAAAACTTATTTTATTTGAGTTTTAATTATTTGTTATGGTTTATAATTCATGTATAAATTATATATATGAGGGGTAGAGCCATGCAATGAAGAATCAAGGGCCTTATGAATAATGCATATGCCATTTTCATGTTCAGTCCCATGAATGTAGTAGAAATTTTTTGATTAGTATACATTTATTTTTTGGCCAAATCTCATCCCTTTGATCTCTAAACTTTTCTGTAGCCTATTATAGATGTCCTTTGCATACATGAATTTTTATGGAACATAGCTTCAGATTCTTCATCTTTTAAAAATTCAAATTCCAAAATGGCTAAAACAGTGCTTTAAACAGCTAACTTTGAAATAACGCCATTTCTTGTAGAATTTTTTTTTCCATGGAACCAGTGAAAAAAAAATTATATTTTTGTCTTATATTTTTAACCTTACTTGAATTACTCAAAAAAGTATAAGTTTATTATAAGTTATACTATTTTTATCCAGATGTGCAATATCTAGACACCTTGTAGTTAAAAAATAATTTCTTCCAAAATAGTAAATATTATTTAGTAATGTTATGTCTCAGAGTTTCCCAATATGCATATGTATTTTTAAAGTACAGTGATAGATTCTATTTCCTATTTTTAAGATAGGCTAAATTTGTTATTTTTTTTAGTGAAGTTTTGCTATTTTTAAATCCCTCAAAACAGAAGCTGATTTTTCATAGTTGCTACTATGAATTTGGCTCTTTAGTATATTAAGGTGGTTTTTAAGTCTTCTCTTTGTTGTATTACTTATTATGCCATATTATTCGTTTATGTGTATATATTTGTAGAAGAATATTGTTAAAAATAATGTGTTAAAGTGATTGCATGTTAATATGTTAAGTTTAAAAATATAAGTGTATAACATGCTTATGTGAATTATGTTCATCAAGTTTTGTCATGACAAAATTAGATATTCACTTGCTAACTTTATATCCTGCATTAAAATTCATATCAAAATGATAAGTTAGCATTTTACACCATCAGGTTATATGTTTACATTCATGTGGTTTGGGTTACAAGGATCATACCTTATTAATCTGTGATTTTAAAAAATAAATGGTGTCTGGAATAATGGGATAGGTCCATAGATGTCTTGGGCCATGTTATATCTTTAGCCGTATCACATCTTGAGCCGTGTATCTCAAATTAAATGTACGAACAGAAACCTAACGAATGAAAATATGAGTGAACGAGAATATAGCGTACAGGAATATCATGGTACCATGTGGTGATGGTGAATCGTATAAATCATACAATAGACCCTAGCCTGAGATTTGAAGACCTAAAGTGGTAAAATCTGCGCCCTTGCCCCTTGGATCACATTGTTTGATAATGAATTCGACTATAAGATCATCACTGTGGCTATAGGAAGCCCGTTATTTTCGGTTGGTAGACTTGATATGTGCTTGTTGATCAGGACTAGGATGGTTCTTCTGACCAGCTGAATCTAGAATAATCTAGTTTAATCAACCTTCATAAATAAATAAAGAATTATCATGCTGAATCTCATCATGCATATCCTATTTTTGTGCTCAATAATTTGTTTAGCATGTTGTTCTGAAAATATTTGTATACATTTTCGATTTCTATTGGGCATTGCAACTAATAGCGTTTCATGCTAGATTTTGATGAGCATGACAAGGCCGCCACCCATTACGTAGAAGATTTTGTGAAACCCTGGCTCACTTGGACCAATTTTCTTTTCAGTAATGTATACCTATTTTGAGCCTCAGCAGACGGAAACACCCTTTTTGTTTCTTTTTGGCATATGTCTTTTTCTTTCGAGCTGTAATATTTTATACATTGTAGTACTTTTATCTTTGGATGTATGGTTCATTTTTGTTTCTTTTTTCCATTTATAAAATTTTTGTCGCTCTAGTTGTTATTCGAAATTCAGAACGTCACATATCCAAAGTACAAGGCGACAAGGGGAAAGAACAATTATTAGAGACTACTATTACATAAAGTTCTAACCATGAATAAGTAGATGTGGTCACAGTTATTTTAGGTACAAGAAAATTATATTGAGTATCAGATTTTAAATGTTCGTTCCACATGTTTGCGGTTAGTAAATAATTTGATACGTATCAATCATGGGATGGGGTTGCTGTTAAGATGGCTAACAATGCAGTGAGCATAGTTGTTGGTTTAGGGACAATGCAATTTTTTAAGTTTGATGGGAATGTTTTGATATTAATTGTGGTTAGATATATACCAAATCTAAAGAAGAATTTAATTTCTCTAGGGCTATAGATTTGAGACGCTGTAGGTTCCAATCCGGAGGTGGAGTTCTTTGGGTTTCAAAGAAAAATGGAGATGTACTGCAGGGATAAATCATTGATAACCTATGATGGCTCGTAGAGTGATGTGACAGGTGGTGCCATTGCCAAACATCAGATGAGTAGTATAAGTAGACAACATATATAGATAAAATGTAAGGGTGATCATGGTGAACAACTATTATGGAAAAAGCACACCCAATACGTGTAGGAGTATACAGAACCGACAAGGACATACTAGTGCGCAATTAAGCAAATCAAATAGTGTGTAGAACGCTAAAAAGATATAACAGCAACAGTTATTGGATGTTCACAAAAGGTCCAAGCAATAAGACTAATACGACAGACGTGATGAAAGGTTTATACCTCGATAGAAGGGAGTTTCCTTTGCTCTTGATTTGGTTCGTGATGGTGATTTCTCTAGTTGTGTGCACAAAAGGAGAGAAGTGGAGGCATATTATTCTCGAAGTAGTGAGCTTTGTGGGGCACCCCGAGTAGGAGTTTGGGCACTTCAGTATAGAGATGCGGGCCATACTATTTGAGTGTAGCATTTCAACGACAACGGTAGAAACTACATCTACGTTGGTTAACTTCAAGGTGGCTTGTAGAATTCAAGTCAAGGCAAAGATTGTTGGGTTAGAGTGTCTTATATTCTACTTGTCGAATTATTATTATATTTTCGCTATATATAATTGGGTTGGAGAAGAACTAGAAGCCTACTAGAAATTTAATTTATATAGGATTTATAATTATATAGGCTTATGGGTTTTTAAGGTTTCATGGTGTGCCTATAAATAGAACACTTGATGGAGCTTTAGGGTTATAGTGAGAGTAATACATATTATAGTTAGTAGAAAATTGGGAGTGATTGTACTCTTTCACATACGACGTAATGTAATATTTATTCCATTTTATGAAAATTTTAATGAGTAATGTATACATTTTATTATTTATTTGATATCGTGCATGAATATCTTTTATTCTATATAGTATTTAATCTAGTGTATAGAGTTCGAGTTGCACACGGAAGATCAGAATAAAGGTTTTTGTGAAATATAAATTTTTTGTTCACAGTTTAGATGGATTTGGACACACCACCGGTACGGCTGTAACACAATATTTTAGTAGATTTATTTTGATTACGGAGAATGAAAATTGTTTCAATAATTGTTCTGACTTATTATACTAGTACACTTTGTGTATATTGAACATGACCAAGTTAGGTAATTAATTTTGTACTGATTATATAAATTAATTTACACCACATAGATATTATGAATGTTTATACTCTTAATCCTAAAATAATTAATTATTTACGTATATTTAATAGTTGTTATTTTAATTTATTAAATGGTGTGATCTTGTATGGGTCTATAATCCCGGTGAGTTAGAAAATGATATAAATTATATGGTGAATATTAATTATTGACTGAATTTACATCCCGAATAATCGGGATTAATGATACCCCCTTAAGAAAACTTATAAATTTTGACCAAGCCAAACCATGCAGGTGAATTTTATAATGCGGTAGTCAAATAAGTTAAGTAGAAGGATTTAAGAAATTTTCTAAGAAATCGATTAAATATAATTGTCAGTAATTTAATTTAATCGGTAGGTATTGAGAATCTTAACGTTGGGAGAATAAATAAGTATTTAATAATGGGAGCTCGAATACTACGATTTTGAGAATAAGACTGAGAGTGTAATTATAATTACTGAGAGTGTAATTATAATTCTTTAGTGGAATGAATTATAATTTATATTTTTATTAAATTATTTTTGGGTTGAGATAGAATTTAATAATTACATTAGGAGCCCAAGTCATATTTACTCCACAAGTTCCTATTGTAACCTATTTATATGCTGTTATAAGATTTGACGCAATAATTCATATTATTCAGTCAGTGATTAGGTAGTTAGGGTTTCCACATTATCTGTAAATCTTAAGCCTAATCAAGAAAGTTTTGAAGAACACGATAGATTAAAGCTCACACGTTGTTCATGTTTAGCATTCGGAAATACAACATAAGGCTTGTGTTGAAGATTTGATTAGAAGTCAAAAATCGCGACGGATCGTTGATTAAAAATTGTTGCAGCAACCGAAATTATCTTACCAAATTTCGATAGGAATAATCCTAAAACTAACTTTGGGTGTCTTATCAGATTTTATTTTGATTGTTCGATATCAAAAGTTTTTATTTATAGCCTGATTCGGCATTAATTGTTCGTCCGAATATTTTTTGACTAAAATTATAGACATAATCTTAGGATATTGATAATTTGCTCCAATAGACCGATCGATATAAGTTCTACGTAACGATTATTATTTTTTTTTTTTTGTGTGTGGATATTTTTCTTTCACTTGCATTCAGATATTAGTGATTAAATCTCAAGACGATCACCACCCCAAGCATTCCATCTTACCACTATTGCCCTTTTTTCCACTTCCTAGCCCTTGCCACTAATCATCATTACTCATTTTCACTTAAATATTATAATCATTCTCATAAAATATTTTCGTATTTGTATTATTCAAATTTATTTAGGTAATACACAATGAAAACATTTTCTATGTAGATAACAATAATGAGAAAAGATGTACAGTTTTTTAACAAAAACAATGATTCTATGACTTTTTTTTCGTGTTCAACATTTATTCGATCAATTAGCAATGAACAGTTTAAAATGTTTAGACGCAATCATTTGAACAAGCATCACTTGTTTAAACAAAATTTTTCCTCCAAAGCTAAACAAACTGGTTATGTTTGGACTTAGTTCATTTAATGTTGGAGGGTTCCATCTAATGTGTTTGAACAAATTACTTTTTCATGACCAAATGTATTCAAATAAATCACATTTTTCGATCAAATGCGTCTAAACATTTCAAGTTTATTAAGTCCTAGTTTGCCAAATAAAAGGTCAAACATAGAAAAAATGAGATAAGTAGAAAGTGGCCTAAGAGGGTTGATGAAGGTGGGCATGCTATGTAAAGGAGAGCAAGAGTGGAGCAGGATTGGGTTGTGGCTGCCAACTACGGTCGGAGGTGGTAAAATAGGTGATGAGGGATGGGTGTATGAAGAAGAATTGAGGTTGGAGATAAAGAGTTAATTTTAGCATTATGTAGTACGATGAAAGAAAAATGTAAGATTTTATAATTTTTTAATTTATGTTGAAAGAAAAATGTTAATTTTGGTCTAGACGAAGTGTGTGCAACAAATAATGGGTTTTTTTGAATCATTTGCCACAAACCCTAGGTTAAATTATGTATGAATACGCTTAATAAAAAAAAGTTGAATTACATTGATCTCTCTTGAGATTTGTAGTTAATGTATTAGTACACTGTAGTTTGAAGAATTATTGTTGGAAAAATTATATTTTTTTTGTGCAATTATAATAGATAAACTAAATACATAAATTAGACCTACGGATGATATGATTTTAATAACGAAAGTAAATCAATGCTAGTGTTTCATGCTATGTACTTAAGATAAATTTGTCCCTATTACGGTACTTACGGTGTTACGGGCGTCTGTTTCTTATGATACAATGAAATGAAATTCCACAGAATAAGCGCCGCAATCAATAGGCCTGACGAACTGAATAATGTTTTGTACTCTCTTTATACAGATTTCGATACAAAAATGCAATGAATTAACAATTTAAAAACTATACTGCAACCAAAAGAGGAACATCCTATATATAGAAGAATTCGTGATTATTCTGAATAGTCACGAAATGAATAAACATGTCTAATCATATCGAATACAAGGGTATACTCCGTACTTAAAGACACTTTCAATCAATTTATTTTTTTTAAAAGACGAATAGTTATCATTCCAAATATTTTCAATTAATTATTAAAAAAAACAATCCAACCAATAAAAATTTACATAAAAGAAATTATATAATAGAGGTTATGTACAATTTCTTTTTATAATAAAATTAATCAAAATCAATTTTTTAGTACAACGTTTTCTAGTTATGACCTATATCTCCAAAAGGCACTTTCGAATCAATTTCTTCTACTCAATTATTAAAGGACTCTTGCACTCTTCTGTACATAAAATGTGATTAGTAAAAAAAGTAAAACATTAAAATAAAAGACAAATTAAATGAATTATTGAACTTTTAAAATAATTATTATTATAATTAAAATGCTTAAGATTTAAGAATAAAAAAATAAAAATAAATTCCTACATTATGTAAAGTTTGAAGATTAAATTAGAAAGTACTCATAACCTCCTCATAAGTTAATCTATCAACCAATCAAGCTTTCACAAGAAAAAAATATTTTTTTTAATTAAAAAAAATAGTTCAAGCCCCTCACAAAAAAAAAAGACAAACATTGAATAGATATAAAAGGTCACGTGGTTTACAAAGTTTTGTGTTTCTCCATTTGTATAATACAATAAATTTCTATATAATTATAACATTTACACTCCATAAATAAAAATCCTACATCATATAGAATAAATTATAAAATTCACATAGCCTCCTCAAATTGTATTTTTTGTGAAAAAAGATGATATTTTTTAAAGAGAGAAAAATGAAGAGAGAGGTGGTATTAAATGAGAAGAGAGATGATAATTTGAACCATAGAATTAGAGTGGTATAATAAATCTCAGCCTTTGAAGATAGTTTGTCTCTAAGACGTTAAAAAAATATGAACTGTTTTATTATATAGACTATGGAATGATCCGTGCCTAAAGGCACTTAAAACAGTTATATTGGTACTACTCGTATTTATGACACTCTTAATGCACGGCTTATACATTTAAATAATTAATTATCTCTATAGTTTTATTTTCCTACACATAACTCATTTCGAAAGACATTAATCATCATACTAAAATACTATTAAAAAGAATATATGATAAATTCAAATAATACCAAAAGACATTTACAATTGTACTAAAAAATCAATTCAATCACAATTTGAATTTCACTATCAACCTCCTAATACCACTAATGATTTTCACTCGCACACCTATAACCTTAAATAAGATTATTTGTAACGTATGTAGGAAGAGCAAATTAACCAATAACCAAAATAGTTGCTTCAACCATGTGAGGCTTGAATGACCTTTAATTTTGCACGCATTCAGTCTTGCTCACCAAAAAGAAAAAAGAAGGATGCAATACATGATTTTAAAAAATGCTTAAGACACAAATTTTTAATTAAAAATTGAAGTTTAGCCATTTATTTGAATTGAATTTTAATTAGAAAGAATCTAATTTATAGCTAATTTAAATATAAAAGTATCTAATTTCTATCTAATTTAGTTTGATAAATTAAAATTTTTAACTAATTGTTATGATTATAAATATGGAGCAATAAATACTGTATGCTTTTTTGTTCTAATAACACAATTTCAAGTAAAACAACACTTTATTGAAATAGAAATAAAAATGAAAGATTAAAAAAATATGGCAAATACTCTTTTCTTTCCAAACCTACTCCTTCAATTGAAAGTTCAAACCAAAAAGAATGATTATTTCATTCAGGTATTATACAAAAAAAAAAAAAAGAGCAAAAGCACGTAATTTTTTATAGAAGTAAAATTCAATCAAAGGTGAAAAATATAGTAAATGCTCAACTCAGTGTAGTAAAAATCAAATTGATATGAAGTAACTCCAAACACATATAAACAATCTATTCAAATTAAGAAATATAAACAAATCGACAAAAAAAACACATATCCATAACATTCCAATCCCAATCTAATCAAAAATTTTCAATACTCAGTGATAAATAATTGCACATCTATATAAAATATCTCAAAATAAAATCTTAGTCATCCAAACATATCTTGGAATAATACTATAGCAGCAATAACTATACAAAGCAAATTAATTTACTAACTAAAAGTTAAACAACACCTAACTTCTTTTAAGGATGACAATATCCACACAATATTAATATTACAAACAATATTATACATTTCAATAATCTAATATTAAATTATTCAGAAAATAAATTATAGTGACATAAGAAAAACATAAAAGGTACAATTTTCCAAAAAAAAAAAAACATCATTCAACTTGGGTGTACAATATCCTCACAATATTAATCTCACAAAAAATATTATGCATTTCAATAATCTAATATTAAGTTATTTAGAAAATAAATTATAGTGACATAAAAAAAAAACAAAAAAGGGACAATTTTCCCAAAAAAAAAAAATACATCTTTCACTTGGGTGTGGAAATTTCATGGTATGACTTTTAGGAAAAGTATCTAAAATTTAGATAATTTTTTTTTTCTATACAAAATTCACGGAATAGCACCTTTATCATATGAAAAGGTCATCAACTAAGTTGCAACAGTAATGTGAGTTACAAATTTAGTTGTTGATAGGATAATACATGCAATTTAAAATTAAATATAATGCTTAATTATACACCAACAACAATATTCTCTGAACATTTAACAAATCAAATTAAGCTTATTCTATGTGTAATCGATCAAAAAATATTTTTATTTTTTTTCATACTCACCTCTTTATTTTCTTCTCATTTCCTTGACACACGAAGAAAAAAAAAATAAAAAAAAAAGCTTCTTTCACTTCATTGTTTTTATCATAATTATCAAAACTCCTCAAACAGTACCAAAGATACCACAGTAGAGTAATATAGTTTAAATAAATTAAAAATAAGAGTAATTAACCAGGAGATCAGTGAGAAAAAAATATAAAATAAAAAAACTTAAACACAAATCTGAGACCAATGGAAATAAATCTATCCTAACAAATTTGAGATCAAATCTTAACATACTATCAAAAAAATTTCTTAGCTCTTCAAGTTCTCGCCCAAAAGAAATAATCCAGTACATCACAGTTCTATCCAACATTTTTCTCCAACATTGGCTCCGTCAAACCTTTACGCCTCCCACCCGGATCTCTTTATCTCTCTCCAGAATCTCATTGACGATTCGATTGCTCTCAAGCTGGTCGGTGCACGTCTTCGGATCTCTCTCTTTGTGAGACTCTGACCCGTTTTCTTTTTTCAGTATTTTTCGACGCGCGTTTAGCGTTTTTGCTTTAGCACGTTTTAAATGCTATTAGATGCATGATTGGGATTAGATATGCATGCGGGGCAGGTTCCCGGGGCCGTAGGATGTTACGATGCGAATTTTAAAAAATTTCAGAAAAAGATATTTTAGAGACCTATAAATATATGAAGTTAGATATTTTCAAAATTTCTCCACTAAGTTTTCTCATTTTTTCTCTATCTTCTCTCTAACTTCTCGGGGGCTCGGGGCTCGGTTTTCGACGATCCAACAATGGATCCTTGCTATTAGCACGGTGAGCTACGCATTCATCCAGACAGAATTTTATTTCGACGAAATTTGATTTTGCACGTAAATCGAGACGTCGAGTTTTTGACTCACCGAGATAGAATCCTAAACTCTCATGTCTTATAAGGGTGCTACGTATAATCGTGCATGTTTTTACCAGTTAGAAATGCATGAAAAATCGATTTATGTTTCAAGAAAATTAGGTTTTTGGTTTGAAAAGGAGGTTTTGTGTTGTTTCGGTTGAATGGAACTGGGTCTTTAAGTTTTTCATTTAGTGGTTCTTGATGTTTTGGGTTCTTGTATGTCTGTGGGAGTTAAATATATGCGAATCGGTAGGTTTAGGAGTGTTTTGAAGTATCATAGTGGGTGTTGGAGTGCTTAGGGGCTTAGAATACTCAAGAACAGAAAATCTGAATTTTTCTCAGGTGGTAGCTCGCTTGAGCACCCGATGTCCGCTCGAGCGAACTAGCTACGAAGAGCCGTTTTGTTTTGATGTTATCTCCCTCGTTCGAACTCAGAATTGGGTCGTTCTTATACTCAAATTGAAGCCCCAAAAGTCTTCTTTCCAATGGCACCTCTCTCACCTTAAAATGCTTTTTATGAAAAAAGTTATGATCAAAAGAGTGAACGTATGTCAAAATTTTTAAATCGTTTTTCACCCGTTTTTGGCCGAATGTTTGGAAAAAGGTTATTTTTCATCTTGGTTGGCTGTGTTGGGTGTGTGGGAGTTTGTGTTGGTCGTGTTGGGCGTGTGTGGGTTTGTGTTGGCCTTGTTGGGCGTGTGTGGGTTCATGTTTGCCATGTTGGGCGTGTGGGAGTTCGTGTTGGCCGTGTTGGGCGTGTGTTGGTCTGGGTTATGATGTGTTGGTATTTGGGTCCTTGGTTTCCAATTGGTTTTCAATGGTATTCAGTCGATCGATTATGGGATTAGTCGGCTGAAATACTATTGAACTCTTTTTGGAGTTCGGTTGGTCGTGTTGTGGCTTCGGGGGTCGTGTCGTGGTCTCAGGTGTTTGTTAGGTGCCATCCCCGTGGGTGACGTGCATGCTTAGATGTGGGTTTTTGTGCACAGTTGTGCTTGTGGTGGTTTGTGCATCGTTGTGTGCGGAAATTTGGTTTTGTTTCTTGGTTTGGGTTTTCGCCCAGCGTTGACCGCTCGAGCGGTGGTTGTGCGCTCGAGCGGGCTGGTGGTCGAGAATTAGGTCGGTGGGTGACCGCTCGAGCGGTAGTTGTGCGCTCGAGCGGGGTTGTGGCAAAGTGTTATGTCGGTAGTGGACCGCTCGAGCGGTTGCTGAGCGCTCGAGCGCTTGAGCAGTGTTGGCTTTCAGGTTAGGTTGGGTTCTGTGGATCGATGTTATCTCTGTGAGTGGATGTCGGATTATGTGACGGGTGGCGTCATGATGTGAAGTTATATATGGCTATATGTATTTATAACTGGTTACGTGCATTTATAACTCTAGTTTATTTATGTATAGAATATGTAAATGGATTACATGGCTTTCATGTCGTTATGTGTAACGTGGTTTATGCTTTCAAACACAGGGTTTTATAGGCAAGTATGTGTGGGTTGTGAGAAACGGATGCATGTGGTGCATGTTGCATGAGTTGCAAGTGTTGTGTGAGTCACGTGTGTAGCATGTGACGTAATTTGTGAAACGTAGTGATAGTACGCGATTTTATGCATTTAAATCCTGATTAGGTTATGCATAGGTGTATGGGATGAGATAGATGAACGTGTGGTTCTCTGAATGTTAGCTCTAGCTGACGATACATATGTTGGGGCGTACATTGGTCCTACAGTGAAAGTCCGTAAAGATGCATAATTGAGCAGCGGCCCGTCGGTGAAAGTCCATAAAGACGTGTTAATTGGGCAACAGCCCGTCGGTGAAAGTCCGTAAAGATGCATAATTGGGCAGCAGCCCGTCGGTGAAAGTCCGAAAAGACGTGTTAATTGGGCAGAGGTCCGTCGGTGAAAGTCCGAGAAGATTGGGTCTACGGTCCTTCGGTTAAAGCCTGATAAGATGCATGTGTTGTGTGTGTTGCTCGGGTTACATGTGTTGTGTGTGTTGCACGGGTTACATGTGTTGTGTGTGTTGCACGGGTTGTGTGCGTTGGGTATGTTACACGCCATGCACTGGTGGCGTGCGTTGGGTGTGTTGTACGGGTGGCGTGCATTGTGTGTGTTGCACGAGTTATGTGCGTTGCATAGATGGAGGTTGCGGTCCTTCGGTGAAAGTCCAAGAAAATACATGGATTGCATGAACTGCGTTGTGGGACAGATAGATCAATTTTTAAATTATTTTTAAGAGTCGTGTGAATCGCGATCTAAAAACTATTTTCAAATTATTTTCAAGGCTCCTGTGAGTGAGTCAAAATATGGTTTGTATCCTCGCTTTTCCGTTGCACGTGAAAACTCATTTTAAAGGCTTAAAAGAGAGTCTAAAACTACACCTCGTTTTCTTAGGATGTTTAGCTTATGTTGCATGTGTTGTCTAGTTTCTGCTGAGTTTTAGCTCGTGGTGTGGGATTTGATTTTTTTCAGGTACCGGTCACGTAGGTTGATCTAGAGGTGCCAGAGGAGGTGGAAGAGTGTAGTCTTCCTTTTTGCTAGTTTTGTTACATGTATGTTGTAACATATTTTTCGACGTTAGAACTGTGTAATGTAAGCCATTTGGCGATTTTATACAATGTATGTATGTTTTATATTGAGAATGTATTCTCGGGTTGGGTATTATGTTGTTTGTATGTGGGTGTTTCACGTGACCCAAAGTTTGGAACGTGAAAAATTGGTATCAGAGCTCTGGATTCGAATACCTAGAGCCGTGGGAAGAGGGTGTATCATCGTGTGAGGTTGATTGCGTGTGCTTGACTACATGTGTTTAGACGCTTTAATAACATGAACATGTCAGCATGTTAGATACGTGAATGATGTGTATATGTGAGCATAGGGGTTGAACTGTGGGATTGATTAGTCCTGCCTTTGGGCGTTTGGATTAACAAATTTGGGAGTCAAGTTAGAAACGCATTTAACTGACGCATTTAAATGACGTGATTTATCCAGATTAACGCGTCATTCTTGTCGGTTCTCCTCGGTATGTGGGGTTTTGTTTAGCATGAATATATGTGACTACGTGTTAGTATGCTTATGTGGTTCATGTTTATATGTTGCATCTTACGTGTTGTGTTGCTTTTATATAGACGCGATGTTTGTGTAGAGAGGGCGAGGCCGTATTCGAGGCTGTAGCCGTGAGTTTGGAGTTGGTGGTGGACTCCGTGGGTTGTGTGCTGTGTTGAGGCAGCGGTTGGTGATGATGTGAGGTTGGGGTGAATTGTAGATCCCGTTTTTGAGATAGTTGGCCATTGTTTAGGATGCCTGATCTTGTTCGATTATATCCTAGGAATGGTTTGGCTGACCATCTCGTGTACCTGTGTCGATTGTGATCGATAGGGTTATTTCTTTGACCTTGAGTTGAATTTCGAGGACGAAATTCCTTTAAGGGGCATAGAGTTGTGAGACCCTGACCCGTTTTCTTTTTTCGGTGTTTTTCGACGCGCGTTTAGCGTTTTAGCTTTAGCACGTTTTAAATGCTTTTAGATGTATGATCGGGGTTAGATATGCATGCGGGACAGGTTCCCAGGACCGTGGAATGTTGCGATGCGAATTTCAAAAAATTTCAAAAAAAAATATTTTGGAAGCCTATAAATATCTAGAGTTAGATTTTTTCAAAAGATATTTTTAAAATTTCTCCACTAAGTTTTTTTTTTTTTTTCTCTGCCTTCTCTCTAACTTCTCGGGGGCTCGGGGCTCGATTTTCGACCATCCAACAATAGATCCTTGCTATTAGCACTGTGGGCTACGCGTTCATCCAGACAGAATTTTATTCTGGTGAAGTTCGATTTTGCACGTGGATCGAGACGTCGAGTTTTTAACTCACCGAGGTAGGATCTTAGACTCTCATGTCTTATAACGGTGCTACGTGTAATCGTGTGTATTTTTACCAGTTAGAAATGCATGAAAAATCGATTTATGTTTCAAGAAAATTGGGTTTTGGTTTGAAAATGAGGTTTTGTGTTGTTTCGGTTGGATGGAACCGGGTTTTTAGGTTTTTTGTTCGGTAGTTCTTGATGTTTTGGGCTCTTGTATGTTCGTGGGTGTTAAATATATGCGAATCGGTAGGTTTAGGAGTGTTTTGAAGCATCATTATGGGTGTTGGAGTGTTTGGGGGCTTAGAACACTCAAGAACACAAAATCTGGATTTTTCTCGGGTGGTAGCTCGCTATAGCGCCTGATGTCTGCTCGAGCGGACTAGCTGCGCAGAACCGTTTTGTTTTGATCTTATCTCCCTCGTTCGGACTCGTAATTGGGTCGTTCTTGTATTCAAATTGAAGTTCTGAATGTTTTCTTTCCAATGGCACCTCTCTCACCTTAAAATGCTTTATATGGAAAAAGTTGTGATCAAAAGAGTGAAGGTATATCAAAATTTTCAAAGCGTTTTTCACCCGTTTTGGCCGAATATTTGGAAAAATGTTATTTTTCATCTTGGTTTGCCGTGTTGGGTGTGTGGGAGTTTGTGTTGGCCGTGTTGGGCGTGTGTGGGTTTGTGTTGGCCATGTTGGGCGTGTGTGGGTTCATGTTTGCCGTGTTGGGCGTGTGGGAGTTCGTGTTGGCCGTATGTGGGTCTGGATTATGATGTGTTGGTAGTTTGGTCCTTGGTTTTCAATTGATTTTCAATGGTACTCAGTTGATTGATTATGGGATTAGTCGACTGAAATACTGTTGAATTCTTTTTTGGGTTCGGTTGGTCGTGTTATGGTTTCGGGGGTCGTGTCGTGGTCTCAGGTGTTTGTTAGGTGCCATCCTCGGGGGTGACGTGCATGGTTAGATGTGGGTTTTTGGTGCACGGTTGGTTGTTGTGGT
>JAULJZ010210927.1:0-18668 GCA_032270985.1 Heliamphora pulchella | reverse complement strand
AAAAAAAAGATACACGCAGGCAAATATGGTTTTCCATTAGGCTATATGTTTGTAATAGTTTTAATTTACTATTTTATATGTGATCAAATCTATTAGCCTTATGAGTATATGCCTTGTTACAATTCAGGAAATGGACTATTGTGACTGTATGTTGGGTTTCTCTATTAGGGGACACAAGCTAGAGCCATTACTCTGCCTTGTGGTATATTGGGTTGGGGACAAATGTTGGAGAATTGGTTTTAGTTGACCCCACTATGCTAAGCTCTTCTTCTTCTTCTTCTTCTTCTTCTTCTTCTTTCTTTCTTTCTTTTTTCCTGTTGTTTTATTCTCTTAATATACTAGGAGGTAGGATGATGTCTCCTGCTTATGGCCTCGCAATGGAGGAACCCAACTCATTTTCAAAAGTATCATTCTAAAATGTATCACTTGAGCAGAACATTTCATAAATGTATCACTTGGGCAGAACATTTCTGAAAATCCTTCTACAGCCACAAACATTTTAGAAATGTGTCACTTGAGCAATACATTTCAGAAATCTATCACTTGAGCAGAAATGTTCGTAAAAGTATTAGTTGATTTACATTTGTTTTGTGGAAATGTATCACTTGTTATTGACTAATATAAGGACTCTTCCTAAAATTTGTCTATATCAAATCACTCTTCTGCAATGGGAATGCCAAGTGGTAAATGCATCACTTGGCAATCATTTATCACTTCGGGTGATTTTTTTTGATGTGTGTTTGTTGGTTGCACTGGTCACCAACTGATAAATGTATCACTGAGTTTCCTATTTTGTGGAAATGTGTCACCAAACGATAAATGTATCACTTGTTTCTTCTCTGTCTTTTGGGAATTGTATCATGCAAAATAGTAATTGTTGGTGGCTGTAAAAGAATAAATATGGGTAAACTATTTTTGGTATTAGTTACGTTCATGGTTTGTGGTTTTTGTGGTTATACTGTATTCATGTATCTAGTGATATATGTGTATTCGTCTGTTACTAATGACTTTGTTTTGTTTTCACATTTCAGAAATGGCCAAAAAGGTGAAGGCAGATAAAACTCTGGAATCAAAGAAAAGAGAGGGGTCATCATCAACATCATGGGTGAAAAATGTAATTAAGCAACCATCTAGAATTCTCAACTACCGATCAAACATAACATCAGTCATCCGGTTGCTAAGGAGCACACATTTGAGAAAAGAGCACCTAAATGCACTTAAAAAAATGCCATTTTGAGCTCTTGTGGATGCACTAAGGCAAGACAATGTAGATGTTTCAAGATTCAAGAAGTCTGATGATGATGTCTTGTATATAATCCAGAAGTTTGATGTCCAACAAGGTAACTTCAAACTAGGGTCAAAGCGCTTGCCACTGACACCAAATGATGTCAGACTCATTTTTGATATACGTTACGGGAATGAAATCATAAATACATCATACGGGCACAAAGGTGAGATTGAATTAATTCAGAGAAGGTCTGTGAAATCAACAAGATTATCGAGTCCCGATATAGAAAAACTGATAGATTCTGTAATTAAAGAAAAGAGGAAAAACGATGTTGAAGATGTGGCAAGACTAATATGTCTATTTGTTTGCTTAAATATGTTTTTTTCAACCACGGGGCATACCATTGGGTGGGCATTCTTGCACTACGTGGAAGATCTGGATAGAATGGCACATTATGATTGGGCTTCAGCAATTAGAACGGCATTGATTAATTCAATGGAGAAATATTTTTGCCATCCCCAAAAGATAACTGGTTGTGTTATTCTATTACTCGTAAGCATGTCTAGTAAATGATAGTACGTTTAAATTTATTGTTATTCAATGTTTGCGTGCTAAAATTATTTATTTATGCAGTTTTGATTTTGGTAGCATACCCTAATCATACAGCTAGATCCAACGATTAAGACTCCAAGGTTTTTGCGTTGGGAGCTTCAAAAGTTGCATAAAGAGATGAGTAGCAGGCGTTCAGGCTATTTGAAGGACGATGAGGTTTTTCTAAATAAATATCACTTGAGTAATGCACGATTTATAAATGTTCTACTGGTTACATAATCCAAATGATATACCATGAAAATATCAAGTGGTTAAACTAAACAATAGATCATATGTGTGCCTTCATGCAATGCTAAGCAGATGATAAACTTATAAAATGGTAAATGTATCAGTTGCTCATATCAGTTGATAAATTTATCAACTGCAAAGTACTTCTCGTAAATATATCACTTTGCATGATGCGATTCTGTAATAGCCGGTTAATGTTTCGTTAGTACAGGTCAACGGTGATGAACTTATCACAACTCTTGAAGAAAGAAATTTGTACAACATTGAGGGAGAGAATGAAATTGCGGGCAATGTATCAGATGATAATTTTGTAAGTTACGTAAACATGTTAGTATTGATGTATTTTAATTTCACAAAATTGATACATTATGAGCTGCTTTAACATGGACCTATAGTTGTGATTAATAATGTATTTTTCTAATTTTCTATTGTTACAATTACTGGACAAACAGGAAGAGATAGGTGAAGAGGAATCGACAGATGAGGACATCGGAATGTTAGATGATTTGTGCCAGCTAGTTCTTAAGAAGGAATTGGAGTTAACTAAGAACAAAGCATCTGCTGCCAACATCAGCTTCGAAAGTGAAGGGTTGCGAATGGAATAAGATGTAGGGATGGATGACAACTTGGGTGGATGTGGGGAAGGTGGAGATGATATAAACTTGTTAAAGCATGACAAGAAAAAATTAGAGGAAGAATGTGAGTGACTGATACAATTGGTTGATAGTTTGAACAAGAAAAACACTTTATTGGAGGATATCATTGGAAAAAGGGATGGAGAGATAGCTTCCTTGAAAGTAAGAATCTCAGTGCTACAGGCTTCCAATGCGGAGATGGATGCTGCTTTGGAGGAATATGCAATTCATGAAATCACACAGAAGTTTGAGCAACAATCGGCGAAAAAGAAAATATCACCAAATTCAATGGTTAAGAGAATCAAAGGTAAGGAAAGAAAAGATGTAGTAAAGCCGGACTTTATGTATGATGGCAAGGAAAAAAAAAAGGAAAAGGATCGTAGCTAGTACAGAACATGATGTTGATGTTGAAGCTAAAATGATACAAAAGGAACCCCATGAAGCGAAACTCCCGCCACTTAGCATAAACAATCCTGTGCATAGTGGAATGGACGAAACAGACAAACAACGATTGGAAAATCTATAGGCAGTTTCAACAACCAGGTAAGATAAATCTCCAATAAAGAATGTATCACTGTATGTTCCTAACAAACCGTAACTACATGATTTCGTATTATGTCTGAACAACATTTTGATCTTGTGTGTTAGTGAAATTGTTTGGCGATCGGATGTGAATAACAACTGCGTATTCATTGAAGATATATGCAGCATTTTATTTGAGAAGGACACGCCAAGCAATGTAAGTGATTGGTTGACATTTGCGTATATAAAATGTTGAACGATACATTTTGTAAACTTGATTCATTTGCGTATGTAAAATGTTGAGCGTAACTACATGAATGCGTTGTTGAGTTTTACAGCAATGTATCTGTGCCTTTCAGTTTATTGATGCATATGGGGAATACTTGATGCTTTAGCAAGCACGCGAACCAGAATCAGAAGAGAAATCATTCATCTTCACAAGTTTGTGCATGGTATGTTGTGATAATGCGAATGCGTGCACTTTATTTTGTTTGATGTATTTGTATACGTTGATATATTAATGTAATGTTATATGAATGTACAGTCGATGTTCAACAGCAACAATGTTGGGGCAAAAGAGCGGTGTATTGACAAACACCTCAAGACAAAAGGCGAATACAAATATCTCATGTTTCCTACATACCATGCAAATCACTGGGCGTTGCTTACTATAGATACAGAAGAGGGTACATGGAGGCACTACAACTCCTTACGCCCACGATCAGGAAGGGATAAACATTGCTACGCTGCTAACAAAGTGGTACACATATTTGCAATACTAAATGTATGATAACATTACTAAATGTGTTTAAGTATTTGAAATTTTTTTCATAAACAGAAAATGTACGTGGATCAATATTATAAGGATAGATCTGATGGCCTTGTCACGACACAGGACATTGCTACCAAGATAGAATCTGTGAAGGATACGCCACAACAAGAACCTGGAACGTAAGTTCTCACCCCTAATATTAAATAAATGATTTCTATTTTATTTATAAAAGGCGACATTACTAATTGAAAACTGATTTAATCTCACAGACTCGACCGTGGTATTACCGTTTGCTACATTATGAAGCAACATGTGCATAATAAGAACATCAACACCTATTTTGGTCACAATAACTGCATCGGGTTCAGGATCGAGATGCTTTGAAATTTCCTTAACGATTTTGGAAAGACTGTTGAGCTATGTGGTGCATGAAGCTATGTAGAAATTTTGCTGCGACATTGGCTACACTAAGATGTTTTTTGGATTTTCCGTTTGAAATGTGTAACTTATGATATTGTAGTGACACTAAATATTTTTATATTTTTGGTTATTGTTATGTGGGTTTGCGATGGTTGCTACGTTTCATACTTTATATTCAAATGATACGTTGCTTTTATTTTGATGATGCATTCCATTTCGTTATGCTTTAATACTATCAGAAGTTATAGACTGATACATTGATCATAGCCCTGTTGCTGATGCATTCCTAGTACATGCTGTGTAGATATATTTCTCAAATGATACAGTCCCAAATGATACATTCACAAATGATACTTAGCAAATGATACAGTCACTAATTTCTCTGGATCTCATGTTTTCTAGTTTATTCAAATCTGAGAACCAAGTGTTCTTTTGTTAACAGTACTCTTTTCTCCACCAAACTGTCACATTATTACTATTATTCTCAAGTTTTCACATAATCTCATTCAGTTTTATTTGCCATCTTGTTCTCAAGTTTCAACATTATTCAATCATTACATTGTCAATTTCAATTGTTAATATCGAGTGAAATACTATAGGGACATTCTAGATTAACTTCTCCTTGATGTAATCAGAGGGTGGAGATGGGTTTATTCAATTTTTTGTTGGGAAAAAATTTCTGTAGATTCATCTAAAGAAAAGATAGTGACGCAGGGGAAGTAGGTTTCTATATTGCCACTGAATGTGTTTGGCAATATATATTTTAGAAACGAAGATATTGCTTGAATTGAATTAATTCTCAGGAAGAGACCCACAGCATTATCTCTCCTGCTGCGTGATTGTATATTTCTTCCACTGGAAATGTCTTAACAAGGTCATCAACACCTATTCTTGCCTGTTGAATAATACACCACTACTCAACAAAGAACCGGCACTGCCCAAACATCTAGCAACTAATCCACTCAAAACTTATAAATAAAAACACAGCACCAATGTTGAAATTATATTTTAGAAACTAATCCAAATATACATGTAACCAGGTCTTAGAAATTTTCATTAAAAAATGTATCACTTGAGCAGAAGATTTCAGAAATGTATCACTTGAGCAGAAAATTTAAAAAATGTATCAATTGAGCAGAACGTTTAAGAAATGTATCATTCAAAAATATATCACTTACTACATCAATTGGAGTGGTTTTTTCCTTATGTTGGTCTTTAAAACTTTAAATTTTGAAAATACATCCAAACTATTAATATCACTACTCTTTGTATCGATATTTTTCTATTGACTTCGATCATGAATATTTGCACTAGCAGTATCAAAAATTTGTGACTGATATTTTCGGTGTCTTCTAATACTTTTCATTTTTTTATTAACTGGCATATTATATTTTTGCGTATCAATATGAATATTTTTATTGATATAATTTGATTGTATTATTTTATTATCTTCCAACTCTTTTAAATATAATGTTCGTTCAAGGTGCTTCTTGTCATTAAAAAATGTATCACTTGAGCAGAAGATTTCAAAAATGAACCAGAAAATTTAAGAAATGAAATTCATTTGAGCAGAACGTTTAAAAAATGTATCATTCAAAAATGTATCACTTGATACGTAGTATTTTGCAAAAGACAGAGAACTAAAAGAATCCATTTTTGCACTTTCTGAAAGTAAGATTCCAAGGTTATAATCAAACTGAAAACCAAAGCCAAAATGAGCCTCAAATGGTCTCGTCTGGGTCTATAAATAGGGAAAATTCTTTATATTCTGAATCTTTGATTACTAAGGCATCCAGTTTGCTCGAGAATAATTATGGTCCATGGTCTGAGCTAGATATCATGGAAGACTTGAAAAGCGGGGAAGAAAGACAAAAGTAATTGCTGAATGTAAAATGTTCAGGTGCAAATGTTTAGAACCTGTTTAGCCTTCTAGATACCATTGCCTTTCTTGCCATAGAACTTTCTCAACTGAGTTAAAACTTGATGGACATAACGATGCTATGTGCAAAATAGGTCTACCAGCCTCCAAAAAGAGCAAGGAAAATGGTGCTTTAAAGGGTAAGGGAATGATGAAATCTAAGACTATGCAAGAAGAAGGCACTGGTGAAATGGAAATTGTTCAACCATCAAGAAATTGTTATTATGAGCTCAATTCGAAGTTGATTAAATATGAAATTCTGATACGCCGGTCCATGGATCCTTAGAGAAGAAAGATGAAAATTCGTCATTTTGCAGACATGATTTGGCTCTAGAGGTAGGTAACTGTTGTGTCATTCCCAAGTATGCACTAAGGCCATTGGTAGGCAAAACTTCTCAAATATTAAGGTGATTAAAAATTGATTTGCTGGATATAGATGCTACACTTCTTGAAGAAGCTCTAAGACCATCAAAAGCGCACTTAGAAAGGAGATGGGCTTGACGTGCATTTGTATCACTTGAGCAGACTCGACTGTGGTATTATTTATAAATTGATTTCTCTTTTCCCCCTCTTACCTCTTGTTTTTTTTAATTTTTTTTATGACAAGAAGCACCTTGTGAGTAAATCCAGGTCTATGTATGCGCTGCCCACTTTCAGTCATCCGTTCACACATGGAAGCCGATGCCACAAATTCATTGACTACACCCAGTTCTGGCTACATCACCATCAATTCCACAAATTAGTAAAGCGATACATGTATCCATTGATACATTTATCACCTGGTATTCACTGCATACATGTAAGAATGAATGGTTTTTTAAAAGTTGCATCAGCATTGGAGGCCTATTTTCATTTATCAGCTATGAATAAACATGTTCCTTTTAAATATGAGGATTATGTATCAGTCGTGTGTATCAGAAAAAAGACAACATTAACAAACATAGTATAACACCAATATCCTTGTCAAAATTATTATTAATTTATTTAAGAGGCTAACCAAAGAAAAATAATCACAAAATAACATGGGAGACCAACAATATAAACTACACTCTTAACGACTCCTTACAAGTTTTCCTGTTATGGTTTCCAAATTTCCCACACCTACTGCACTTTATTTGCTTGACCTTCTCACCCTTGGAAGGTATTCTCATCTTCTTGGGCCGTCCTAGCTGTTTTCGTGATAGTGGCGGTAGAACCACATCTACAAAATCTTGAATTGTAGACTTCCACAATGTAGGGATAGGTCGGATACATCCACTATAGGATACAAGATAGGTTGAAGCATAATAGAATTGGTCAACATATGCATTCAAATTCTTCCCGCTCTTACGTATAGCGGTGACAGCGTGAGAGCAAGGCAGTGACTTCAGTTGCCATTGACCACATGAACAAGTTCTTCTATTGATGTCAATCGATACAGAAGGGGTTAAATGTACTTCAAAAACATCATCACCAGACACACTCACTACCAAACTGCGCCCATCTTCAAAGGCTTCCTCCAAGTTAGCATCCATCTTGGGGCATATAATGCAATTCCAACCCTCTGCTTTACGTCTACATCGCGACCTCTGGTTCAGAAGTTTGACCCGTATTTTATCTACCAGCTGCAAATGACGCTCTTCACGAATCCAATTGTTGAACGACTCGACAACGTTGGACCACATTTCTCCATAACGGCATCCCGAGAAGTATGCATTAGCCCAATGTTCAGGTGGGAGGTCATCTAAAAAACGTTGAACTTTCATACCACCTTCTTGGACTAACTCGTCTACCAATGTGTTGAACATTTCAACCGTCGGAGCATACGCACACTTCAAAAATAGGAACAGTAATTTCTCTCTAAAACCATTGGGCATTCCACACAACAAATGTCTTAAGTTCGCCTTCAAATGATGCAAACAAAATGCGTGATGAGATGTAGGGAACACCTTGGGCATGGCCTCTAGCAAACCAGCATTACGGTCGGAAATAAAGCTTATATTTCTGTCTGTAAACAAAATCTTTAGAATACACAACAAAAACTAGTGCCAGTTATCAAGATTCTAGGAATCAACAATGGCAAAACATAGTGGGAAGAATCCTGCAAGGTGTAGAAACAAAAACAGGTAAAGTGGTATTAGCAGTGATACATTTATCAGTATTACAAAATTTTCATTTTTATGTAAATAAAAGCATAATTTACATTTTATAAGCAGTGCTAATAATTAAGTGAACTAAAATTAGTTGGAAATTATCGACATTCATACATTTATCAAAAAAGTATCATTGAATTATAACTGAAGTATCACTTATCATTATCATTTGATAAATTTAACAGTAGCGGTACATTTATCGCAATAGCATTAACGTATCATTTCACATTCCCCGTTGATAAACTTAAGAGCAAAGATACATTCATCACTAGCATCTACATCAATTGATATAATTAACATAGGTGGCACATTTATTGCGGATTTGGCACTAAGGTATCACTTCCCATTCCCAGTTGATAGACTTAAGAGCATATATATATTCATCACAAGCAGCTAAACCAAATGATAAAATTAACAATAGTGATATATTTATCACTATGTACATATCCCATTCCCAGCACTGATTACCTGTGTTACCATCTTTACCAGTTGCAGCGGGAAGGTTTCCCTTGTATCTTCCTTTCAAAAATGTTCCATCGATAAACAAAATTAGACGACACTGATTGAACCCACGTGCGCAAGCATCAAATGCAACAAACAACCTCTTGAAGCGCTTTATATCCATACAAAATTCCAACTCGAAAAAGCTACCCGAATTTTCTTTGCTTGCAGCATTACAATACCACTTCAAGTTATTGAAGGACGAAAAATAATCACCAAATACCTCACCCTTGGCTTTCTCCACTCCCCTCCACACATGGAAATATGAAATATCTAACCCATAGTTGCACTTAAACTCGCTTACCACATCCATTGGTCATTTTAATGGCTTGGCGCGAACATCATCCACAATGACACTAGCAACAAGATTAGAACTCATGTGCAAATTAGATGCCGTCCGTACATCCGTCCCACACGTATGGTTCCGGTTCAACTTTCATATGTAAAAATAACCGTTTGCTGGTTCAACCCTAGCATGCACAAACCACATGCACCCCCTCAACTCCCTGTGCTTACAATGTGCTGTGACCCTTTTTCTGTCATTCTTAACGTACCAAAATTCAATTCCACAATCAACGGAGTACTTACACAACTCATTATGGAATTCACTAACCCCACCTTCAAACTTTTGCCCAACATGACTGATAAAATTTTCCTAACTTGAAGACATTAAGACCTTCTCCTTATAAGAACTGAAACTAGGTAACAAATCCACCTCACTTGCAAGATCAACTCGCCACGAACTGCTAATATCATGTGCACTGTCATCACTATCATCATATTCACTAGAGTCCTCATTAACTGTATCATCCGAACTTCTTTCCTCTACAATCTCCATGTCAATAACATTCCCGACAGTTAACCCCATAAAGGAAAACATAACCTTGAGATCATCGTCATTATCCAACAAACATTTTGGATGACTGGGAATTGAATACGTCAATGAAAAAGAGCCAATTTCTAAATGTTTCCATTTTTGGCAGAGCTGAGTCAAAATCAACTCATACATACAGTTACGCTCCACCCGTAACACCGCAGTATGAGATCCATAATTACACATCAAAACCAACATCCCCTCCATTCTTATTAATGTAGATAGTTTACTGCATGAATAAAAACCATTTCAATATCAGTGTTTCAGTCATGCTGAGCGATATGAAAATGAAGACTTATAAAAATAATTGATTGTAATGTACATACAACTTACACACAAAATTAATCAGATCAATGTATGAATGTTGTTATCACTTGATTTCACATGTTCATGATAAATGTATCATTTGTTGGTTGCAAAATGATTAATGATAAATGTATCACTTGTTTTTATCACTCCACTCACCCAATAAGTATTACATTTATAGTTGATACATTTATAAATGTATCACTTGTTATTATCACTTGATGAGCTAGTTGTCTTAGAAGGCCTCATCGATCCTTTAGAATTGTAGTCCAAGGCCCAGCGTTTACCCTAGCTCGCAAGAAGCTTCAGTTTTCATTGGTAACTTAAGCACATCTATCTGAACATGGATCAGTATTGTATAAATAAACAATAACTGAATCATTTCACTAAACAACTGTATTGTATAAATTGTGAAAATGGATCAGTAGGACTTTAAAGCTCCAAAAATTATTGTGTATAATTTCCACAATATCAGAAACAAATACCAAAATTAGTAGCTATATTAACAGTATTAAATGACAAGATTCCCAATAATAGATATAAACAAGCATTCTTGACTCAAACCAGAAAGTGAAAAAAAGAAATGGGTCACTAAAAACATCAACAAACCTGAAACCAGAATACAACAACTTTCCAAACACTTCCCAACACATTGAAGCTTTGATACAACAAGAGATAGCATGTTTGCTATTAAATAATTTTTCTGTGATTGATCGGCATTAAGCAAACAGAGAGTTGAAGAATAACTTACCAAAGAAATACAGAATACAATCTCAGAGCTTTCCTCTTCGGCTTGAGGGATACCAATGCAGAGAACCCAATTTGATTCGGTGTGATTTGAAACTCCACAAAATCATGATGTAATTGGAAATCCCCAAAATCAGTATGGAATAGGCATGGATATTGCTTTTATGAAATTCAAAACCCATTAATTTCGGTTGACAATCCACAAAAACAATTGTCGGATGGGTTCACTGTATTGAAGGCATGCTTTAAATGATATTTTGTATTTTGAATACGGAAAGGAAAGGATTAAGTATTAAATGAGGGTTTATTTGACATTTAAAAATTACTATAAATCTAAAAGGACTAAAACTCTTAAAAAAAATCTTAAGGGACTAAAACTCTTATGATACCCTAAAAAATGACTAATCTTTAAATTTCTCTTTTTTATTTAGAAAAAACATAAAAATTAAGGGGGGAATTTTGTTTTTCTTTTTGGGGCATGAAAACTGAAGGGAAAATTTTCATCAAAAATTCTAAAATTAAAGGTAATTTTGTCAGAAGTTTCTAAAATTTGGGACAAATTTTTCAAAAATCACAAACTCTAGAAATCTAAGGGGTATTTCTCAAAAATCTAGAAATTTAGAAAAAATTTGGGAATCCTTAGAAAAAAAATTTGGAAAAAATCTTAGAAAGTTGGGCCAAATTTTAAGAAAAATCTTGAAAAATTTTTAGAAATCTTTAGAAAATCTAGAAATTTTAGAAACTTTAAGGAAGATTTTTGAAAAATCATGGGAGAAATTTTTTAGAAAATCTTAAAAAATTTTAAGAAAAATTTTAAAAAATCCTAGAAAATTTTAAGAAAAACATTGAAAAATCCTAGAAATCTTTAGAAAATCTTAGGAGAAAATTTTTAGAAAATCCTAGAAAATTTGAAGAAAAACTTCGAAAAATCCTAGAAATCTTTAGAAAATCTTAGGAAAATTTTAGAAACTTTAGGGAAGATTTTTAAAAAATTCTAGGAGAAAATTTTTAGAAAATCCTAAAAAATTTTAAGAAACATTTTGAAAAAATCCTAGAAAATTTTAAGAAAAACTTGAAAAATCCTAGAAATCTTTAGAAAATCTTACGAAAATTTTAAGAAAATTCGAAAAATTTTTAGGATGATTTTTTTTTTGGGAAGAATGAGTAACACAAAATGATAGAGATTTGCCTGGTGCGCTAGGGCGTTAGGGTTCTTAATCTTTTACTAGGACGTACAAAAATCAAAAGATCGTCACTTACACACAAACCTAGGGTTAGGAAGATTTTCCTGGTTTACCAGTGCTTAGGGTGCCTAGTTTTCTAGGGCTTGAAAAGAACTGAATGGTCGTTACTTAGACACTAACCTAGGATTAGGGTGCCTAGTTTTATAGGGCTTGAAAGAACCGAAGGGTCATCAATTATACACGAACCTAGGGTTTTGCTTTTAGATATTTTTCTGCACTTTGTTTACTCGATCAGTTCTTTATATATTCTCTGTCCGTTTTCTTCTTTTCAGGTTGGTCATTATGTCAGAGGTTTCTAAGGTTCTGCCTTCGGAGAGGTATTGGAGTGGAATGATGCCCTCCCTGCTCCTAGCTGGGCCATTATTGATGCCTCCGGCTTTGCTCGATTCATACCCCTGTTGGGTAGAACGAGCAACGATCGGGTCTGGCTCACGGCCTTGGCAGAGTGGTGGTGGGAAACCACTAATACCTTCCACTTTACTACTTTCGAGGCCACTCTAACGCCTCTAGACTTCGCACTCATCACCGGCATCCGAGTTGGGGGAGCTCCTATCCCGTTTGATCCATCCATAGCTCAATCGACCGACGTGCTGCTGTATTTCCTTGGAGCTATCCCCGTGCAGATGGATCACGACAGAGTCAGATACACTTGGTTTTTTGAGAGATTTAGACATTTCCACTGCACCAAGTGCCGCCACTTCGAGTAGGTCTCCCGTGGATTCCTGATATACATGTTCGGTACCTCCTTATTTTTAAACAAGGAGAATACCGTTCATTTGCATTACTTGGGTGCCCTGGCTCGTCTAGACAGGGTCGCATCTTTTGACTGGGGAGGAGCTGCTCTCACCACCCTCTACAGCTTCATGAGGACTCTTACTCAGTTCCCCCAAGAGCTCAGCATTGGGGGATACTGAAGGGTCTAGGAAGTATAGTTTAGTTTCTTCAGTCTCCCATTCATTTCTGTTATCTGTTATCCATTATCTTCTTGTTGACATCTTTTCTTTGCTGTTGTGGACTTATGAGTTCCTCAGGCTTCATGTCCCGACGAACTCGGCGGCACACCCTCTGGTCATTCCCCATGCAGCCCGATGGTCCTGTGGGCTAAAGGGGAAGAAGGCTGGGGGGAAGGATATTGATCACTTTTGGGTGTCTCTAGACCGACTGACTTCCGACCAGGTATCATTATTTCCTACTTACTGCACTGTACATTACTCTCTGCATTATACTGCTCACTGCACTGTACTATACTGTACTATTTTTGTTCTTTTCTGCTCTGCACGCTGATTACTATATGCTAGCTGTTATCATACATTGCACTGTTCACTATACTCTACAGGTTTACTGGGACGTCTAGAGAGGGGTAAAGGATCGGGCTGGCGCAGAACTGATGCGCAGTCGGGATATCACTTCCAGGCAAATCCTGCTGGAAGGTCCATTTGGATGAGAGTACTATCTAAGAAAGCGAGTGGTTCGCCAGTCGCTCAGCCTGAATCACTTTCGAATCCTAGTGGTTCCTCCGGCCTGTATGTGCCAGACCGATCATCTGAGCCGAGTCGACCTTCTCTTAGAGCTAGTAGGGACTCCCGCTGCTGAGCTGCTTATGGCAGAGGGAGACTACCCATCCGGGGCCCGGGCACATTTGTTGGGACCTCTATGACCCGGCCCGACTGCCCCTGGTGGCAGGAGGAGAGGACAGGCGCCGGAGGTTGCTGGGGCTGGTGCTGTTGAGGCTGCGGCTGAAGCTGTTGGTGATGATGCCACGGATGGAGGGATGAGGGGCCTAGAGATCCCATGGGAGATTCAGACAATAGCATACAGCTATCCCTTCCCTCTGTCGGTTCCTGTTCTGCCAGCACCTGAGTTCAAGGCTGAGCTCAGTCAAGTTTGTCTTTGTCCTTTCTCCTTTTATTTGGTTACTTTCTTTGTTTTGTTTACTTAAACTGCCTAACTTTCTCTTTATAGGTTAATCAGGCGTGGCTAGATCATCTGCTGCTGCTCTTTACAGGTTAGAGAGCACTGATCCGTCAGCTTGACGCCACTGTACGAGCGGTCAGCATCACTTTTACCCCAGCGGCTATAGTAAGTGTCCTCATAACTCTTTTCAGCCTTTCTGTACCTTTTTATGTACTCTGTTCTGATCCTTGTTTTCTTCTGACAGCCTCCAGTACCAACTGCTGGCATAGTACCACTGCAAGCAACCGCTCCTTCTCCTGCTCCAGTCCCAGCCCGAGGTCGTGATTCTCGTGCTGCCTCCTTTAGAGCCTGCTCTCGAGGATCTGTCTTCTCTGTCTGGAGCCATTCTAGAGTCATATCTTCTTCTTTCGACAATGATGGAGATGACTATATTGAGAGGCTTTTTGAGGACGTTGGCTCGAACGAGGCTGGTCCCTCCTCCCGCCGAGTCCGCACGAGGCATACATAAGAGAGAGAGCTTCTCCCCTTTTGGTTACTTCTTATTCAGATACATTTACTCTTTACGGGCCTACATGCCTTGGTTTCAAACATTTATTTGATCCATGGGCCTGCGTGCCTTGATTTCATACATTTATTTGATCCAAGGGCCTGCGTGCCCTAGTTTGCTGTTTATTGGGCATGGGTGCCCTAGTTACATCTTGATACATTCTGCTTCTTTCTGATGCATTTTGGGCATTCGCGCCATTTATTACTTTACATTTGTATCTGCTGCATGATTTTCCTTCATTTGCTGCTCAAACTGTCTTGGATGCCTAATTCAAATGCCACAATTTATACAGATCACACAAACTGCAAACTGACACACACCTACTCTGTTCAAACATGGCAGTCTCCATAACATAACATGGCAGTTGCCACCTCCAAGGAGACTGACATGGCGGTCGCCACATTGAACATGCCTTTTGTCAAAATTTTGATTTCCCACCCTTTCCTGCCTTATAAATACAGCCCTTGAGGCTCCTTTTTCTGTTGTTCTTGCTCAGATGGCTAATCCCCTTTCTTCACGGATTGAGGCATTCTCTCATGTCGAACGTTTAAACTTCGCCCCTTTCGATTTCAACTCCTTATTTTCTCTCATGGCCATAAAGATTGACGGGCCTTTACTGAAAGTAGCTGCTCAGCTATGGGACCCGCAATCCCACATCTTCTGGTTCGGCCTTGAAGAGCTATGGCCCGTCGTGGAGGAGTTTGCTGTCATTTTGGATTTGGCCCCTCGAAGCTCCGTTGTGGTTCCTACTTTCTTTCTTTTAACCCATCAGCAGGTGAGATACAACTTTGTGGTTTATCTAGGATAGAGGCCTCTCTTCTGACACAGGATGACTGTCTTGACATACCCTGGATCATTGACAGATTTTGTCTTACCGGTGACCTTAGCGACCCTAGTTTTCAGCTACGGCGACGTTACGCACTTTGCTTCTGCCTTCTTGCTCAGTATCTTCTAGTTCCCTCTGACGGATGAGTTAGCTGTTCATTAGTTGACATCGCAGGTCAAATGTGGATGGTGAAGGACTTTGTACCGCTTATCTTAGCCAATATACTGCTGGGTCTAGACGCTGTTCATCGTGGTGAGACCACTGCTTTTGCTGGCAACCCTACTTCTTCAAGTAAGCTCAAAACCTCTCCCTTTATCAGACTTTTGTCATACTGCAAGGCTTCTCTTTTTGTTGTTCTAACTTTTGCTGTAGATCTGGTTGATAGAGAAGGTAAATCTTGTGCAGAAACCACTTACTGATAGATACAGTGCCTCAGCCTTTCTTTACCACCCCTACTATCATATATGTAGCACTGAGACAGCCTGGCGATAGTACCTTTCTTCCTTGACTAGCCCAGATATCACCTGGCAGTGCCCCTGGTGGCGGATCCCTGCCATGACTCTGACTACTATGGATCACCCTGGCGTCTTATTGATTGGTCTTCGTTAGACTACTTTCTATTTCCCACATAGGGTCATGCAGTAGTTCAGGCAAAGTCAGATCATCTTTCCCAGTATTCGAGCTGTCTGTTTTCATCTGCGTTGCCTGCTCCATTTCTTACACTGTATCAGGATGCCTGCCCTTCTTGTTCACGTATGGAAATGCAGGAGTTGTAATGTCCCGAGCTTTCTGCTGAGTACAAAACATGGATGCTGCAAGATAGGGAGAAGAAGGACAGGGAAGAAGGGAAACAAGCGGGGAAAAGGAGAAAGACTTGAGAACTTCTTCATTTTGAAAATTTTCACAACTTTCTTTTTCGTTTTGTTTATAGAGTTTGGGACTTGTGTGCCCTCCCTTTTAATTTCAAAAACTTTATAAGTTTGATCAAAGTAATGAAAAACTCCCACTTTATGTTTAAGATGGTTCAAATTTATCAAAAGTTTTTTTTTTATGACTTTATTATCAAAATTCAGGAACTAATTTGCATTAGTCTTACTTGGATTCAAAGATGGTTAAAAGAAAAGAATGCAGCCGGACTTCTTAACAGAAGCTGCCTACGTATCCCAAAAAGATGGAATCAGTCCATAACGTAGTTCAGGCTTGGTTTACACTCGAATATTGACACTCTCCTTTTGTGGTGCCCTAACTTTTGCCAAGGTCACCCCTTAGGGTTTTCGGCCTTGCGGGCTACTTTAACTTTTACCTGAGTTGCCTTTTCAATTTTCAACTCAGTGAGCATTTATTTTATTTTTATTTTTATTTTTACCTCAAGGATAATACTTTTTGAGCTGATCGAGGTTAACTGGAGTGGAGAACACATTGCCATCCAAATCCATAATAATAATTGCACCACCGGTCATGATGGTTTTGATGAGAAACGGTCCGGACTAGTTTGGCTTGAACTTACCTCTCGAGTCAAAGATGGGAGCTCTGATTTTCTTAAGAACTAAATCTCCTTCTCTAAGGTCCTGGGTCTTGACCTTCTTATTGAATGCTCGAGCTATCCTCCTTTGGTATCCTTGTACATGAAACAGAGCCTGCAGTCTTCTTTCATCAAACAAGAGCAACTCTTCCATCCGGTTCCTTTGTCATTCTGCTTCTGAAATACTAGCCTCGACCACTACTCTTAATGAAGGGATTTCAACTTCAATGGAAAGTACAGCTTCCATACCGTACACTAAAGAGTATGGTGTAGTTCCAGTTGAAGTTCTAATCGACGTTCGGTATCCCCAAAGTGCAAGTGGTAGATGCTCCGGCCAATCCTTATGTGCGTTGATTGTCTTTTACAGAATTTTCTTAATGTTCTTGTGTGCTGCCTCAACTGCTCCATTGGTTTGCGGCCGATATGGTGAGGACTTGTGGGCCACTATCCGGTATTCTTCGAAAAGATCTAAGACCTCTCCTTGAAAATGCAAGCCATTATCCGATATGACCTTGTGGGGGATCCTGTATCGGTAAATGATGTTTTTCTTGATAAACTTCGCAACATGGGAGGCTTTCCATACCGAGTAGGAAGTTGCTTCCACCCATTTGGTAAAGTAGTTAATGGCCGCCACTAAAATAAATTCGTGACCATTTGATGCCTTCGGTGTTACTCTGCTGATCACATCGATGCCCCATACTGAGAATGGCCATGGTGACGTCTGGTTATACAGCTGAGATGGGGGAACATGCATAAAGTTTGCATGAATCTGACACTTATGACACCACCGCACAAACTATATACAGTTTGTCTCCATTGTCATCCAAAAGTATCCTTATCGTAGGATTTTCTTAACTAACATGTTTCCGCTCATGTGTGGCCCACAAACTCCTGCGTGGATTTCTTTCATCAGTTCTTGACCTTCTTCATTGTTGACGCATAGCTTATTAACACCAGAATTTTCTCGTTTGTACAGTCTACCACCGCAAATGACAAACTGTGCAGATAGTCATCGTATTGCCCTTTTGTCCATTTTGCTAGTAAACTTGGGGTATTCTCCTTGCTCCATGAAATTTTGAATGTCAAAGTACCATGGAAGGTCGTCAGTTCTTTCTTCGATTGCAGCCGTTGTCTCGTATGTCAGCTTTCTTTTCTATTCAATTATCAAGGGTCTCATTCGGATTCCAGATGGTATGTCAATCATGGATGCTAGGGTGGCTAGTGCGTCGGTGAATTTGTTCTTTAGTCTTGGCGCATGGGTAAAGATCACTGATTCGAAACACGATATTAGTTTCTCGAGCTCCTGGTGGTAGAGAATCAATTTCACATCCCTAACCTTCCATTCTCCTCTCGCTTGTGAAACCACTAATGCTGAATCTCCAATGACTTCCAACTTCCCTGCCCCAAATTCTATGGCTGCCTCCAATCCAGCTAAGCATGCTTCATACTCATCCTGATTGTTGGTAACTTCAAAATTAAGCTTCAAAGATAAGGGGACATGTGATTTATCGGGAGTGACAAGAAAGACTCCTATTCCATAGCCATATTGATTAGATGCGCCATCAAAATATAGAGTCCACTTGTCATCCTCAACATTCATTAGCTGTTCATTAGAAAACTAAAACTTCGTGTCTTCACCTCCTTCAACTGGTTGATCGGCCAGGAATTCTGCCACTGCTCTGCCCTTGACTGACTTTCGGGTGACATATTGAAGATCAAA
>JAULJZ010210907.1:0-18669 GCA_032270985.1 Heliamphora pulchella | reverse complement strand
CTCTCAGGACTCAAAATGAGTCGACACAAATTGACTTTGTGTCGACACAAAAGTGGTTCTTCACTTTTGGTATCTGGTCATTTGAGTCGACACAAATGAAAAATGTGTCGACACAAAAAAATCGAGACCTCCTGCAGATTTTGGGTGTCGACACAAAATAGAAGATGAGTCAACACAAAATTCTCGAGCCCGCCTGAAAAATTTTGGTATCGACACCAAAGTCTAAAAATGTCGACACAAATATACCGAGAGTTTCTGCAGAATTTAGTGTCAACACCAAAGAAGACTTGAGTCGACACAAATTGCCTCCTTTCGGATTCTGAAGTTCAAATGAGTCGACACCAGATCCAAATGTGTCGACACTGTTGTGCTGGTGATAAAACTTGCAGAAATTGTGTCGGCCCCTTAGAAGAAATGTGTCGACCCAACCATTTAAAGGATTTGCCCTAAACATTTTTTGTCGGCACCAAAGGCGTTTGTGTCGACACCTGCGACGTAGATTCAAATTCGCGGCAGACCTCAATGGTTGGATTTATGACATTTATTGCTTCCACCTACTTTCAACGGTCATGAATGCTCAAGAGCTTGCTTATATAAGAAGTAACTTCTTAGCATTTAATCTATGTGGAAACCTACAATCACTGTTCTATTGCTTGAATCAATTTCATTACTCTCAAGCTCACATTTATTGCTGAAGCTTCAGCTCTTGCTCCTTATCTCTCTTTACCTTCTCATTTATTGTAATTCAATTTCTGTAAAGCGAGTGAGTGTTTCTCATTAATTTTCTTATTTATTGTATTCAAGAGTGAGTCACCCTTTATCTTTTGAGTGAGTGAGTGAATTTTATCAAATAAGAGTACAAGAGGGATTATAAGAAAATATGAGATTATTTTCATAGGATCTTTTTGAAGCTGAAATAGGCTTATAAATGTGCCCGAAAACTTCGGATCGTTCAAGCGAAATCTTGAAATTGTAAAGACTTAGAATGCACCTGTGAAGCATTCTCTATAGTGAAAATGTTCAAGGAGAAACTTGAGGAGTGGACGTAGGTTTGAAAGAAGTCAAACCACTATAATTCTTGGTGTCTGGTTCTATATCTCTATCTCTAACCTTTTTAATATTTGCATTGCTTTAATTCTTAGTTGTTTTGCTATATTTTTTTACAATTGGATTGTCTAGAACTAACAATTGGTATCAGAGCTTGGGCTTTTGTTTTTGACTTAACCGTCTAAGAGTTTTTATGGCAACCACTAGTATCGGACCTATCCAGTTCGAAGGTCAGTAGACCAATAGACCTCCCTTGTTCAATGGAACAAATTGCAATTATTGGAAAGCTAGAATAAGAATCTACATTCAAACCATAGACTATGATCTTTGGCGGGTTATTATTGATGGACGCAAAAGACCTACCAAAACCGTTGAAGGGGCTTCTGTCTCGAAACTTGAGGCTGAATGGACTGAAAATGATATTAAAGAAATTCAAAAGAACGCTAAAGCCATGAATCTCCTATATTGCTCACTTGACCTAAATGAGTTCAATAGGATCTCTACATGTGACACCGCAAAAGAAATATGGGATAGATTTGAAGTTACCCATGAGGGTACAAATCAAGTGAAAGAGTCAAAAATAAGTCTGCTTGTGCATAACTATGAATTACTCAAAATAAAGCATGATAAAACCATTTATGATATGTTTACTCGCTTCACTGACATTATTAATAGACTAAAATCTGTTGGCAAGATTTATACAAATGCAGTAATGGTGAGAAATTTTTTTAGGTGTATGCCTAAGAGTGGGGAAGCTAAGGGCACAACTATTCAAGAAGTCAAAGACCTCAACACGCTCAGTCTAGAAGAACTCTTTGGTTCTCTCATGACCTATAAGATGAACATAAAGATAGACGATGAGGATGACAACAAAAAGAAGAAAGATATCACCTTCAAATCCTCAACCCATGTCGAAGAATTCGAGGAAGATTCCTCAAGTGATGAGAATGAAGACATTGCCCTCATTACAAAAAAATTTAAAAGGTTTCTTAAAAATAAAAAACGAGGAAGAAAGTTCTTCAAGAAGGAAGGACACCGAGGCGAGCCTATCAAATTCAAAGGCGACTCTAGCAAATTCAAGAATGACTTCAAGAAAGAAGAAAGCATCTGCTATGAGTGTAAAAAGCCTAGACACGTTAAAACTGAATGTCCTCAGCTAAAAAAGCAATTCAAAAAGAGTTTTAAGAAAGTTATGATAGCTGCATGGGGCGAAAACGATGACAGCAGCTCTGAGGATTAAAAGAAAGAAAACGAAGTAGCTAATCTATGCCTCGTTACTAGAGAAGATGATGAGGCAGCTCCTGGCCTTTTTTCCTTAGATGAATTGCAAAGTGCATTTGAGGATTTGCATGATGAGTTAAGAAAAATAGGTGCAAAGAATTCTATTTTGAAAAAGTTAGTTCTTTCCTCCTCAAATGAAATTGAAACTTTAAAAAGTGAAAAATCTGTTTTGTCAAAACAAGTTTCTATTTTGAAGGATGAAAATAAAGTTTTGAGTTAAAAAGTTGAGAATCTCATAAAAATCGTTTACAAGTTCACTCAAGGAAAGAACAACTTAGATAAATTTCTTGGCATGCAAAAATGTATTTTTGATAAAACTGGGATCGGGTATAAATCGAAGAAGAAACAAAAGGTCTTAAGCAACATTTTTGTCAAAGTATCCTCTAATCATACAAATATCACCTGTTTTCACTGTTATGAGTATGAACACATTGTCCACACAGAAAATATTCAAATAATTCTGTCAAGAAGGATTGGGTTCCTAAAGGAACGCATTCTCAAGGAATTAACACCAAAGGACCCAAGAAAATTTGGGTTCCAAAAATTAAAACTTAATTATCCTTGCAGGTATATCTCAAATCCTCATTCAAGGAGGGGATGTGGTATCTCGAAGCGCTTGCTCAAGACAATGATAGGCGACCAATCGATGTTTGCATCCCTCAAACCAAAAGATGGCGAGTTTGTGACTTTTGGAGACAATTGCAAAGGAAAAATTATAGGAATTGGTTGTATTGGTAAAATTTTTTTTCTTTCTATTGAAAATGTTTTTCCTATTGATGGCTTGAAATATAATCTTCTTAGCATAAGTCAACTTTGTGACAAAGGCCACAAGGTTGTCTTTGATCATGCTAAGTATGTTACTGAAGATTCAACTATTAACAAAGTTATTTTTGAAGGTCAAAGATATAAAAATATCTATACATTTACTCTCAATAATCTTTGTAAGAATGACACCAAGTGCTTAGCCGCCTTGAGTGATAATAGTTGGTTGTAGCATAGAAGGTTTAGACATGCACACATGAACTTAATTTTTAAACTTTTGAAAAAAGAATTGGCGATTGGATTATCCCAAATCAAATTTGAAAAAGACAAATTGTGTGATGCATATCAACAAGGTAAACAAATTAGAAGTTCTTTTCATTCCAGAAATAAAATTTTAACTTCTAGGACCCTACAACTTTTGCACATGAACTTATTTGGTCCAACAAGGATCTTAAGGATATGCCTTTGTTATTGCTGATGACTTCTTTAGATATACTTGGGTGCTATTCCTTGCTCATAAGAATGAAGCCTTTGCCTCTTTTGCAAAACTGTCTTGGAGAGTTCAAAATAAAAAAGGTTTTTAAATTACAAGTATTTGAAATTATCATGGTAGAGAATTTGAAAATAGAAATTTTAAAAAATTTTGTGATAAAAATGGTATTAACCATAATTTCTATGCTCTTAGAATCCCTCAACAAAATGAAATTGTTGAGAGGAGTAACAGGACATTAAAAGAAATGGTTATAACTATGCTCTGTGAAAATAATATACTGTGATACTTTTGGGCCGAGGCTGTCAATACCGCTTGTTTTATCATAAACAGAGTTATGATACGAGCTTCTCTCAAGAAAATCCCATATGAGTTATGAAATGAAAGAAAATCTAATATCAGTTATTTTTGCACCTTTGGGTGCAAATGTTTTATTTTGAATCATAACAAAAAACTTTTGAGCAAGTTCGACGCAAAATCTGATGAAGATATTTTCTTAGGATATTCTATATCTACCAAAGTGCATAGAGTTTTCAACAAAATGACCCTAATTGTTGAAGAGTCTATACATGTTATTTTTGATGAAACTAATCTTGGTTCTTCAAAGAATTTTTGTGAAGATAACTTGTTAGACATAGAAAAAAGTGTTGAAGATATTTTCATCAAAGAAAAGGAAGAGCCAAATCAAGAGAAAGTTTCAAATGCTCAACAAAATACAGACCAACAGGTTGGTGAATCTCCGAATTCAGAAAATCTAAATTTACCTAAGGAATGGAGGTACGCTCATGGTCACCTAAAAAATCTTATCATTGGTGATCTATCGCAAGGTATCAAAACTCGGTCTTCTCTGTACAATGTTTGTGGTAATTTAGCATTTCTTTTTTAGACTGAACCAAAACATTTTGAGGAAGTCAAAAACGATGAGTTTTGGACATTGGCTATGTAAGAAGAGCTAAATCAATTTGAAAGAAACAAAATTTAGACTTTAGTCCCAAGACCTAAGGAACACTCTATCATCGGTACAAAATAGGTTTTTAGAAATAAAATGAATGAGAATGGAGTAATTCTTAGGAACAAAGATCGATTGGTAGCCCAAGGTTACAATCAAGAAGAAGGTATCCATTTTGATGAGATTTTTGCTCTTGTGGCTAGGGTTGAAGCCATTAGGATATTACTTACTTTTGCATGCTTTAAAGACTTCAAACTCTATCAAATAGATGTCAAAAGTGCCTTTTTAAATAGTTTTATTTCAGAGGAAGTTCTTGGGAAACAACCTCCTGGGTTTAAAAATCTAGATTTTTCAAATCATGTTTACAAACTTACCAAGGCTGTTTTGGTTTAAAGCAAGCACCTAGAGCATAGTATGAAAGGCTAAGCAAATTCTTGATTGAAAATGAGTTTTGAAGAGAAAAAATTGGTACCACTCTTTTCATCAAGTCCCAAGGAAATGATATGCTAGTTGTACAAATTTATGTAGATGACATTATTTTTGGTGCAACTAACGAATCTCTTTGTAAGGACTTTGTCAAGTGTATGCAGGGAGAATTCGAAATGAGCATGATGGGTGAGCTCAACTATTTCTTTGGACTACAAATTAAATAAATTTAAGAAGGAATCTATATCAATCAAGTTAAGTATACTCAGGACATATTGAAGATGTTCGACATGCTAAAGGAAAAACCCATGGGAACTCCAATGTGTCCTACAACGTAGCTTAACAAGGATGAAGATGGCATAGTATTAGATGAAAAGCGTTATAGAGGTATGATTGGATCTCTCTTATATTTAACTGCTAGTCGTCCGGATATTATGTTTAGTGTTTGCATGTGTGCTAGATTTCAATCAAATCCAAAAAAATTACATATGACCGCTGTTAAACGCATATTTAGATACCTCTTAGGTACACAAAACCTAGGATTATTCTATTATAGAGGAATTGCCTTTGAGTTATTTGGCTATTCAAATGCTGATTTTGTCGGATGCAAAGTAGATAGAAAAAGCACAAGTGGAACTTATCGATTCCTAGGACACTAACTAATCTCTTAGTTTAGCAAGAAACATAACTCAGTGGCCTTATTTATAGCCGAGGCCGAGTACATTGCAGCTAGAAGCTGTTGTGCACAAGTTCTTTGGATGAAACAATTAGAGGACTATGATTTTCATTTAGATCATATCCCTATAAAATGGGATAATACTAGTGCAATTAATATATCCAAGAACCCAATACAATATTCAAGAACTAAGCACATAGAGATTAGACATAATTTTATAAGAGTTCATGTACAAAAAGGTAATATCGAACTTGAATTTATAGGCACATATTACCAATTAGCGAAAATTTTCACAAAATCCTTAAATGAAGAAAGAATATACTATATAAGAAGAGAACTTGGTATGCTATGTGCTCCTAATTTATGATTAATATGCTATACTAGCCATGTATTTTCATTGCATCTAAATGATTTTGATGATCTTTCTTGACATGTGAAAATGTGTCGAAACTACTTGAAAAAGTGTCGACACAATTGTGTGCTGTGTTTACACAAAGCTGTATAGAAGTGGCACTGCGAGAAAAGTGTCGACCCCTTTCTATATAGTGTCGTCCCATTTCTGTTCCCTGAATCTCGATAAATTTGTGTCGACACAAAACTTAATCGTGTCGATCCAAATAGCCGAATGTGTTGACACCTTTTGAAACAGTGTCGACACCATTCCCTGTCTCGTATACCCACACTTTTGCAAAGAAAAGTGTCGACAAAAATGTCATATGTGTCGACACAAATCTTAACGCCTATATATAAAGGCGTCGGTCCCCCAACCGTCACATCGTTTTCCTCTCTCTCTCTCTCTCTCTCTCTCTCTAAAACTGTTCATCTCCCGCCTTTTTCTTTCAAAAATTCGTGTCGACTCCTCATCTTCTTCTTCCTTCAATCTTCAAATCCAACCCAAATCGTTCACAATGCCACCGAGAACTATGGGAAAAGGGGAAAAACGAATTAGCGAAGAAAGTTCCTCAAACCCTAGAGTGACCAAGAAGGAGAAAATGACCCCTACGACGGCGGCGGAGACGGTACCGAAAACCATGGCTATGGCTGAGGTAATAAACTTCAAAACCCCAAAAATTCGTCAAAACTTTATTTTGCATCTTTTGTGAATCGAAAAGTTGTTCCCGGCTGTAGTATAGATTTTTCTTTCTTTGACTCCGTTGAAATGAGATTTAATGATGCATTTTCAAGTCTTTGGTGGGAAAGACTCCTACAACTTCGAGAACCCCATTATCCCACACTTGTGAAATCTTTTTGTATTCACTTTCATATTTCACTGATTCCATCCACCACCATCACCACATTAGTAAATGGTGTAGACATTTACTTGACTCCTTCATCTCTAAATGAAATTCTTGGCATTCCAGAATGCGAACTTTGTGTCCCCTATAAGAAAAATCCCATTGATCTTGAAGGCTATTCTTTTTTTGAGTTTGTGAAAAATATTTTTGAGAATGATGATATTGACCCTTCCAAGCCCCTAGAGGCTAAACTCACTCAAACCAGAGATGCACTTATTGCATCACATGGTGAATCACATTTTTCTACCACAAATTGGAAAATTTAGAGATGTTACATACATGCACATTCTTATTATGTGGTGTATTCTTGAACAGAAGAGCCTAGACCTAGGTTTCTTATTCATTTCCCATATGTTGCATTCTCACAACAAATCCAACTCTTCTCTCCCCCATGGCATGTATCTTACCCGAGTCTTTTGCCATTTTGGCATCGACTTATCTGAGAAAAATGTGGTACCTTTTTCAAAACATGACTTGTATGGCAGTTCTACATTTAAACATATTCAAATTACAAATGTTAATGGTGTCTGGACCACATCCTATCGTGATACCCCTTCGGCTGTTATAACTCTTCCTCCTCCTCCACCTAGAGATGTTTCTCCTATTCCTGTAGATCTTGACTCTCCTCCTGTTCAATCTGCTTTTCCTGGCCCCTCTAGTACTCTTGGTCCCTCTCATACTCCTCCTCCCACATTTTCCTCTGCTCCATTTGTCTCTTCTTCTACTCCAATTTCTGTTGATTTGATAGAAGTAGTTTCCTTGATTCAAACCCTATCATCTTCCTTGTCTTCCTTTCAAGCAAAGGTTAACTAAGATTTCTTTGATCTTAATCTCTCCATTTCTGACCTCTCTGACAAAGTCAAGCACCTCAACAAATCCAACTGCACATTACGCAAAGAGGTTGAAAGAGCCACTGATGCCGGGAGATCATTGTGTCGTATAATGGATGACAGCATTGTCTTCATTGTTAATGCGAACAATGCCATCCTTAGGCAAATAAAAAAAGAATATGATGAAGGCGTGGTGATGGTTGTCCAAGTCAATTATCAGAAGGTCGAAGAACATCTACAATGGATCAAACAGGCTTGGGCTACTCAGTTCAAGCCAAAGGAAACTAAAGAAGAAAAGGCAGCTTGTCTCAAGTGCGAAGCAGATCTTGCATTGGCTGCCAGATATGAAGCCATGGCAGCTGCTAAAGCTAATGATGAACGAGCTAAAACTTCCAAAGAATGAGCTCGAACCAGCAAACAAAGAGCTGAAGAGAAGAAAAATTTCAAAAAATTCATGGACGACCAGTAGATTTCTTTCTGATGTTTACAAAAGGAGAGAAGAAGAGAAAGTGAGTGAAGGGGAGATAGAAAACATTAACTTTTCTTTTAGTTTATTTTGAAGGTGAATATGTAACTGTTAACATACATTTCTTATGTTTTTTTTTGGATGAATGGTTATGGATGATGGTTTACATTTTTTGCTTATGAATGAATGTTTAAATGTTATGGCTACATGGTAAATTGTTTTGGATAAATGCCTATGTATTTGTGCAATAGCCAATTTTGTTCATATTTATATATGTGTATATCTTGCTCATATAACTATGATCGATTGTTGATTTTTTCTCACTTTACACATATTTGTTGACTTGCACAATTTTTAATAAATTTAGAATGGTTCTAGATTTTTGTTGTAAATCAAACTAAATTTAGAATCGATTGTTGATTTTTTCTCACTTTACACATATTTGTTGACTTGCACAATTTTTAATAAATTTAGAATGGTTCTAGATTTTTGTTGTAAATCAAACTAAAGCTGTATGCTATCATGTCTAGCTTTTGTGATTGCATTCTATATTTAAGGCATATTGATAAGGGGATAACTCTTATTAAAAAATATTTTTAAATATTTTCTAGAAAATGTTGATATGGTTATAATTATCAAAAAATGAGAGATTGTTAGTCCAAGAACTTTTTATTTTGATTTTAATGATTTTAATAATTTATTTTTTAAAAATAAATAGATTTAAAAGGATAATATTTATTTTTCTAAAATAAAAGTGTTAACACATTTTGAACCCTTGAGTTGACACCTTTAGCTAAAAGAAATAACTCAGCTCTCAAAAGGATTAAAACACTTAAGTATTCTTGAATAAGAATATTTTGTGTTGAACCCAATTGAAAATTAAGTTAAACACTTTTAAGACAAAGTATACTTGAAGCATAACAAGTGTGTCAATACATTTGAACAAATAGTTTGACACCCTAACAGTTGTATGAAGTTGTTTTCATGTATCAAAGTTTAGTGTAGACACAAATAAGTTTTGTGTGAACACAAAAGAGCCGAAACTCTCAGAACTCAAAATGAGTCGACACAAATTGACTTTATGTCGACACAAAAGTGATTCCTCACTTTTTGTATTCGGTCATTTGAGTCGACACAAATAGAAAATGTATCGACACAAAAGAACCGAGGCTACCTGCATATTTTGGGTGTCGACACAAAATAGAAGATGAGTCGACACAAAATTCCTGAGCCCGCCTGAAGAATTTTGGTGTCGACACCAAAGTTTAAAAGTGTCGGCACAAACATACTGAGGGTTCTTGCAGAATTTAGTGTCGACACCAAATAAGACTTAAGTCGACACAAAGTGCCTCCTCCCAGATTCTGAAGTTCAAATGAGTCGACACCATATTCAAATATGTAGACACCGTTGTATTGGTGAGAAAGCTTACAGAAAGACATTTTGTGTCCACACTAAAGGCGTTTGTGTCAACACCTGCGACGCAGATTCAAATTTGCGGCAGACCTCAAAGGTTGAATTTCTGGCATTTATTGCTCCCACCTACCTCCAACGGTCATGAATGCTCTAGAGCTTATATAAGGAGTAACTTCTCAGCATTTAATCTCTCTGGAAACCTACAATCACTGTTCTATTGCTTGAATCAATTTCATTACTCTCAAGCTCACATTTATTGCTGAAGCTCCAGCTCTTATTTCTCATCTCTTTTTACCTTTTCATTTATTGTAATTCAATTTCTGTAAAGAGAGTGAGTGCTTCTCATCAATTCTTTCATTTATTGTATTCAAGAGTGAGTCACCTTTTATCCTTTGAGTGAATGAGTGAATCTCATCAAAGAAGAGTTCAAGTGGGATTAGAAGAAAACAGGAGATTATTTTCATAGGATCTTCTTGAAGTTGAAATAGACTTTTCAATGTGCCCGTAAACATTCGGATAACTCAAGCAAAGTCTTGAAGTTGTAAAGGTTTGGAATGTGCCCGTGAAGCATTCTTTATAGCGAAAATATTCAAGAAGAAACTTGAGGAGTGGACGTAGGTTTGGAAGAAGCCAAACCACTATAAAATCATTGGTGTCTGGTTCTATATCTCTATCCTTAACCTTTTTAATATTTGTATTACTTTAATCCTTGGTTGTTTTGCTATATTTGTTTGTAATATTAAAAGGTTTTTAAAAATATTTTAAATTTTATTTTACTTTTTTAAGGGTCAATTCACCCCCTCTTAGGTTTCCTAGAACTAACAAGAAGAATGAAACAATTTGAGCTAAAAACATGCAAAGGGGAATAATTGGGGAGTTAGCCTGTCACACCCCGCTCTCGCAAGGTACTTAATCTCTGCGGTGGGGCATGAATCCCACAACATCTTTGTGGACTTAAAGGAAACTAAACAAGACTTAGAGTAGTCAAGAATAAAAACATTCACGCAAAGATTGATTTCCAAAACAACTTCCATTCATAGATGCTTCTGTATATAAAAAACTATTAAAACTTTACTTCAAAACATCATGTCATATAAGACATATTACAAAAAGATTTGTTAGTCTAAGCAACCCAAGATGGGGTGAATTGGGTCTAAAAAGAATAATGATGATTTTAATTTTTTTTTCAAAAACCTTTTAATATCTCAAACAAATATAGCAAATATAACAAAAAATAAAGCAATGAGAATATTAAAGAGGTAAGGAAGAGAGAAATAGAACCCGACACTAAGATTTATAGTGGTTCGACTTTTTCCAAGCCTATGTCCACTGCTCAAGACTCCACTTAGAATATCTACTAGGATAGGAATGTTTACGAGCACATTCAAAAACCTTATAACAGCCTTAGGATGATCCTAAGAAAATAATTCTTATATTCTTCTAATAACTCTTGAGCTCTTCTTTGAAGAGTATCACTCCCTCACTAAACGGATTAAGGGTGACACACCCTTAAATACAGTAGATGAAGTATTCAATGAGATTCTCACTCACTCTCTTTATAAATGATTAGCAATAAGTGAGAAGTAAAGAGATGATAGATCAAGAGCAGGAGTTAATGAGCAATAAATGAAAACTTGAGAATTTGTTTTTTGATTCAAGCAATAGAATAGTAGGTTGGAAGCTCCAGTGCTTTAAATGTCTGAGAAGTAACTCCTTATATAGCCTCTTGAGGATCCATGATCGTTGGAGGTAAGTAAAAGTATTAAATGCAAAAAATTCAACCGTTGAACCTGGCAACAGATTTAAAATTTCGTCATAGGTGTCGACTCAAATCTATTTTGGGTCGACACAAATCTTCTAGAGCTTGGTTCTTCAAGTGAATGGGTTGACTCATTTCTTCGTTGGTGTCGACACTAATTTTTGCGTCCTTCTCACCCACACAACGGTGTTGACTCAAAATCATTTTGTGTCGACTCGTTTAATACTTCAGCGTTTTAAGAGAACCTCTTTGTGTCGACACATATGTATGTTGTGTCGACTCATAAATCTGCAGGAAGACTCATTTCTTTTGTGTCGACTCATGTTGCATTTTATGTCAATTCAAAAATCTGCAGGAAGTCAGGATTGTTTTGTGTTGACTCAACTTCGCTTGGTGTCAACTCAAAATTTTCGAATGACTTTAGTGAGTCTCGAAGAGTTATTTAGTGTCAACTCAAGTTTCAGTTTGTGTCGACTCACTTTGTTGCAGAAAATCTCAGTTCTTTTGTATCGACTCAAAAGTCTTTTTGTGTCGACTCATCTTAGAGTACCTGAAAACATCTTAGGCAAACATGTTAAGATATCGACTCATTTACTTAAAGGTGCTGACACACTTGAAAGTTTCAAGCGTTATTCGTCTTAAGGTGTCGACTCAAATATCAATTTGAGTAGACACAAAATATTCTTTTTCAAGAATACTGAAGTGTTAATTTATTTGAGAAAAGAGTCAGCTCAAAATGACTAAAAGTGTCAACTCATTTGTCATTTTGTGTCAAATGAATTATACAAAATCATCAAAATCTAATTAATAAAAGAAGCTCTTGAACAATCTCCACATTTTTTATGATTACAACATTTTTTAGAAAACATTTAAAAAAATTTTGAACAAGGGTTTTTCCCTTATCTTTATGCCTTTAGACAAGATATGCAATCACAACAGCTAGTCATTTAACAATAGTGTATTACACATGTTTAAGAGAATTTTCATTTCAATTCAGAAATATTTTGAATTTATTAAATATTGGGCATCAATGCTAGTAATCATAGGCATTCAGCAGTTTTGATATAGCAATTTACTCAATATTCAAAACCCAATCATCATTCATTCCTAAGTTCAACAAGGCATATATGCAATGTGGTCTAAAACTAAGCATCATACAATTCCAAACTTAATAGAAAGTTGCAAAACAACCATATACAATATTAATTTAAAATTTTTCATACATGAAAGATAGTCTTCACAAAAGTGTATCAAGACAACTAATAATCATAAATAGAGATATAATGTTTTCATCTGCAAACATACAAAACCAAAAGAATGTTATGATTACATCTTCTCCTTAAAGAACTTTAAAACTTCTTTCTTTCTTCTCCCCTTCCTTTACCTTCTCCCCTTCTGTAATCATCAAAAAGAGAGTTAGAGATCATCAAATTGCTTTTTCTTTAGCTTCTTGTCCTCGGTCACTTTTTGACGTTTATATGCACGTTATTTGGAGGCTCGGTCTCGCTCAGCTGCCTTTTCTTGTTCTTCAAGAGCTGCAGAGGAGGCTGCTAGAGCTAAGTCTGCTTCTCGTTGCAAACGAGCTGCCTTCTCTTCTTTGCGCTTCTTGGGCTTAAATTGCTTAGCCCATGCTTCTTGAAGCCATTTCAGATGCTCCTCTATTTTTCTTGAGTTATTTTGGATTGCAATAACGATAATAGCGTCATATTCCTTCCTGGCTTGCTAAAGAATTGTATTGTTGCAATCTACAATAGAAATAATGCTGTTATCCATTGTTTTGCATGATGCTCTCCCAGCATCAGTAGCATTCTCAACGTCTCTTTTCAGACCACAGTTGATTTTATCAAGATGTTTGATTTTGTCGGAGAGAGAGGAGATGTTACCATGAAGATCAAAGAGGTCTTGGTTGACCTTGGCTTGGAAGTTTGTCAAGGAGGAAGATAAATCCTTGACAGAGGAGATAAGCTCAAAGAGATCAACAGAAGGAGGGCCAGTAGATGGAGCAGATGTAGAATCAAAATGAGAAGGAGGAGGGACATGAGAGGGACCAGAAGAGGGTCTAAGAATGTCTGCCCTGGTGGATGGAGGATAGGAGATCCAAAATCAACAGGAATAGGAAAAAAGTCATGAGGAGTAGGAGGATTTCTGGTGGCAGAGTGGGTACCACGACGGGTAGTCCATACACCATCCACTTTAGAAATTTGCACGTGCCTGAGAGTGGATTGCCTATAATGGTCATGTTTAGAAAAGGGAATAACCTTTTCCTCAGAAATATCAATGTCGAAGTGTCAAAAAACGTTAGTTAGAAACATGGCATGCGAGAGAGAGGAGTTCGACTTTTCATGGGATTGAAACATGCCAGAAATGAATAGAAAACCAAGATCCAATTTTTTATTTTCAGTAATGCACCACATGATAAAGATGTGCATATAAGTGGTATCACCAAACTTTTCTAACTGGGGCAAAAAGATGTGATTGACCATGTGGTGTAGAATACGCATTTCAGGTTTTAGAGAGTTGGCCTCCAAGGGTTTTGAGGGATCAACTTCCTCAACTTTAAATATTTATTTCACGACATCGTGAAAAGAGAATCCTTTGATTTTGACTGTTCTCTTGTTTGTTTTGCACGTGACAAATATGTCACCCTCTAGAACACCAAGAATTTCATTAAAAACACTTGAGGTCAGTTTTATCTCAGTACTATTTACCCAAGTGATAATGGTGTTACTAGGGATAGAGGAGATGTAAAAATGCGTATAAAAGAGTTTCACAAGAGTTGGATAATGGGGGTCATGAACTTGAAGGAGTCTTTTCCAACCAAGATCAGAAAATAAGTCTCTGAATTTCATTTCAATGGAATCAAAATACTAAAAATCAATTGAACGGCTCGGTATTACCTTTCAATTCATAAAGGATTGAAAGTACAAGTTCTGGAACTTGTTGGACTGGAAACTCAAGAATTCAGTCATTCCTATCGCTGAGGTTGCTATCGCCGTCGATTTCTTCTTCTTCTTTTGTGCCCTAGGGTTTGAAGGGCCTTCGTCTTGCCTCTTGCTACCCTTTTCCATGGTTTAGGTGGTCATTGAGATGGGGGTTGAGAATCAGTGGAGATGGAGGGAGGAGAAGGGGTCAGACTCGATTTTTTTCGAAGAGGTGGAAGATGAAAAAACGCAGGAGACGAGCAGTTTTTGTAGAGAGAGATGAAACAATGCATTGGGTGTGGGACCGGTGCCTTTATATTGGTAAAAGATTTGTGTCGACACAAAAAACATTTGAGTCGACATGATTCTTCGCGAAAGGGGGTGACCAAAAGGATAGGAATTGTGTCGACACTTTTTCTATGGTTTCAACACTTACGGCCAGTTGAGTTAACACTACTAGAAAACAGTTGAAATATTACGCTTTATACGTGTGATTATAATGTTATAATCACGCTTTTCCAAGTGTGATTTATGGGGATGTAATCTAATATCGAGACTTTCCATCACGCTTTTTGCGGGTGATTAAAAGTATAAAAAACGTGATTAAAAATAGAATTAGTGTGATTGTTAAAACTTTAAAATCTCAATTTTGTATTATCGACCACACTTTTTGTGCGTGATAAAAACTAAAAAGTGTGATTAAAAATAACGAAAAGCGTGATTAAAAATAATCAAAAAGCGTGATTAAAAATGAAATTAGTGTGGTTGTTAAGTTGATTTCGCATTATCGACCACACTTTTTGTACGTGATAAAAACTGAAAAGTGTGATTAAAAATAACCACTGCGCACCAACGCGCACCTAATGTTATTTCGAGTCTTTCGAACCCTGTCAACTAATACAATTCCTGATTTACCAATTCTAGTTAGTTTCAAATATAAATTTCTACATATTTAGTTCTATCATATCTACAAAGTATAACCGTAAAACATAAAAGCCAATTATAAAAGAGCGTTTCTAACAAAATGAACTCCAAATTTCAAATACAAGACAACAAAACAAATTACCATGACTGTAATAAAAGAATTCGTTAAATTTTCAAAGAAATATATTCATATGACACTCAATAATATTTTGATCAATTGCACCAAATTAAAAAAAAAAGCCTAATAATTTAAAATGTCACAATACAAACTGGGAGAATTCTTGCTAAAGAAAAAAGTAGCAATTCTAACAAATCCATCACTTGAATCAGTGTTGAGAAGAATAATGATAGCCACACTTTGGAATCTGCAAGCAAGTTTAATTCACAAGATAGAATTACTAGAGAACCAAAAAATAGTAAGCAAGTTGCTCAAAAATTGAAAAAATAAGCAATTACTGTTAACCCCAAAATCATATATTCTCATCCAGGACTAGAAAGTTAAAAACCTTATACACAAATTATCCCGACCTCAAACCCGAGGCGCGTGATCCCCACATTATAACCCGTTCTCCCTATAACTAGAACTTCTCTTAAGATATTCTCTTGAATTTTTTAACTCATTTTAAAAAGAATAACTCCCAGATTTATAAAATAATATGAGTATAAAATTTATAAATTTCGGCAAAATTTCCTATGTTTTTCAGACTATTACAAACTTTCGAAAACTTGTTAAATTCAAACAACAATCTATGCTCAGACACAACCTGGATTTTAACTCACAATCACAATGCAAACTAATTAATGACTACTATTTCCACGTCAATACATTTTCTTCTTTCAACTCCATCCAATACTCAACACAATTTCTATAATTCTATAAAATAGAAAACATCAACAAGATTGTAAACTGACCAAAGCATTTCTTTTTGAAAGTTTGGTCACACAAACTAAAAAATAGAAGCATTCTAAACAAGAAGATTGATAATTCAATGTCAAAGTTCTCACCACCCTACCTTGGTAAATAGATTGAGAATTCACACCATTGACAAAATTAAGTCTCAATAATAAAGTGAATCTGCAGCAATAGAAGTCAAGCTTAGAGATGTTACTACTGTCCACATCTATAATTTGATAAAATTCTTACTGTTGTATCTGTGTCTGCAACAATTTTACCTTGCCACCAATTTCCTCTAGAAGCAATATGTGAATTGTTTCCATTGAGATCATTTTCCACTACACCTTTCTTAACCTAATAATGCATTCAAAATACATTAAAACTGTAAGTTCTATTATCTGGCAATCAATCATGCTAACAATGATAACATTGACTTGTGCGTAAAAAATAACAACAGGATGCTAAACTCCCACAAAAAATTAAATGTTTATCAATATGGCCAACTCATCATAGTAGAGTATAATTCAAAAAACTGATATCTTTACAATCCTCCAACTTGCTTTCAACCTCTTCTCATTCACACTAAAACCAAATTAGGGGCTATTAGTTCATCTGCAACAATCAAGAACCTCTAGCAGAACATCAAAACACGTATCCAATATTTCAAAATTCAAACAGAAGTTGAGCCAGCTATATAAATATAATATATCACGGACAATATATACAATGAAGGGAGTAGCCGTTTATGAAGAATGCGTCCAACGATTGAGATGACGAACAAATGAGTCTCCAGTTGCTCCAGCTTGTACAGCTAGCCTTGCTGAGTGATAAGCATAAAAAGAATAATCTAAGCATCAATATATGAAACCAAAATGTTAAAAGGAAAGAATTGAAAGCTGTATTATTCATATCGTCCTCAACAGTGAGAACACCCTTCACTAGGATTGGCAGCTGCGTGATCGTCTGAAGCCACTTCACATCCTGTCCATATACGGAAAGAGATTATTAAGATGGTATATTATTTGTTAAGGCACTATTAAATGAAGGTTTTATGTCTAGTGAACTGTGAACAAATAATAATCTGCCCAATTATTAGGTCCCAACTAACACACCTTCCAGCTCAAAGAACCATCAATTTGTCCAGCTACATATGAAGCTAGGCCAGAGTCATCACTCTGCATGTTCCATAAACCAAATATTGAATAACCAAAGAGAAATCTCAAGAATTCAAATTCATCAATGACAGTTGTGTTTGCTGGTTTCCACTCACTTTATCCATCTTGCCTAGGTTTAGGCCCTCGAAGTTTTTCAATGTAAAAAATGGTGGTAAAGTAAATCTGTAAGAGAACCACTTGTAAGTGTCCTTGAAAGAGTTTGAAGTCTAACAGACCATTTTTTTATTATTTAAAGTAGAATGACACAGTTGCGTTGAAGCCAGCTCAACGTCGTATGTGAGCTTCTTGTAACAATGTTGGAAATAAAATACACACCTGTTCTTGATGTCAGCTTCTCTGCGACCCGACCTAGGGGTGTCTACTGTAAGGGCTATAGCCTTGAAACCAGCCCTTTCAGCCCTCCTCACAAGTTGAGCAACTACATTCCTATCTTTATACACCTTACATGGGAAGCAACAATATTCTCATTCAGACAGCATGAGTGATGATATTTGGATCTTGATAAAATAAAATAGTAACGAAGAAATGAGGTTATGATTTTTTTTATTTTTTTCTGTGGGACTTACATAAAATTGGAAAAAGCGGATTCCAGGTCCTGTCGAAGCAACTTCTTCAACACTAGAAGTAGCCCACGAAGATAATGTCTGAAATAACAAAAGAATGATGCATAAATGAATTGAAACATAAACCCAATTTTATACTAACAACAACATCAAAGCATTGTAAAACAAAAAACATGAAGAAATCAATGTCATTCATGGTGATAGTGTTATGATCATACTATTCCCAAATAGCCTTACTGATCAAGATTTTTAACACAATTGAAAACCTCTCAAATGTATCTTTTCAAAACAATTAAAAAAAAAGCTACAAAGTAAGATCTGTAATAGCCACCAGATTATGAAGGGGAAAAAATTAAATCAAATTATTATTACACTTCATGTTCAATATAATTAATATTAGAAAAGAAAAAAAAAACTACAGTTGACATCAATATGCAATCTTTATTCATACTTTAACGTATATATTAACATTAAGCAAAAAAATGTTTTTACAATACATTTATCATAAATATACATATACCAAATGCATTCTAGAACTATTACTTTCTAGCCCAATAAACATACTTAAACCGTGTTCAAAATCCAAAAACATGCTATACTTATGACATGCGAGCACTTCATACATTATGAAATTCCACATATTTTAGTGAGATGGATTTTCATACTACTATGTTTTAGGTCTAGATTGATTAGAAGACATGGTTACCAAGTCTTTCCCCAATAGATGTAGCAAACTAAGCTAAACAGATATTTATGCTGCAGTTATAGAAGAGGCCATAAGAATGCCATCATTTAC
>JAULJZ010210897.1:0-18669 GCA_032270985.1 Heliamphora pulchella | reverse complement strand
ACAGAGTTCTATAACACCCATGTCTAAAATTAATTCCGTCTCCTCACTTAACCGAAAACATGTAAGTATAAAATAAACACGTACCGGGTCCTTTCAACTTTCCCCCCTTTGGGAATTTCGTCCCCGAAATTTTGATCCTCCTTAAGACTCAAACAACTCGGGGTACTTGGAACGGACGTCTGACTCTCTTTCCCAAGTTGCTTCTTCCACACCATGATGTTGCCATAACACCTTTACATAGGATAAAGTTTTGCCTCGTAAAACTTGTTGTCGGGTATCCAGAATCTTCACTGGGAGTTCTTCGTAAGAAATATTTTCTCGTAGGCTCAACTCTGACAAATTTTTCACGTGTGAGGGGTCGGGCTCATATTTTCGTAACATCGACACATGAAAAACATCGTGTACAGATGAAAGCTGCGGTGGCAATGCCAGTCGGTATGCTACTTCTCCAATTCGTTCAAGAATTTCAAAAGGTCCTATAAATTATGGCGACAACTTTCCACCTTTGCCAATTCTTACCAAGCCTTTCTTGGGTGACACCTTTAAAAATACAAAACACCAAAGTCCAACACACAAGCTCATAACATATCTTCCAAAATTTGAATCGTACGCTCGGACTGACCATCGGTTTGAGGGTGAAATGCTGTACTAAAGAGTAAATTAGTCCCCAAAGCTGCCTGCAAGCTCTGCTAAAATCATGAGGTAAACTGGGGGTCTCTATTCGATACTATTGATATTGGTACTCCATGCAATCGCACAATCTCCTGACCATACAGTCTTCCTAACTTATCCACTGAGTCGGTTGTACGCATTGGGAGGAAATATGCAGATTTCGTCAATCGATCCACAATTACCCATATCGCGTTGTGTCCCTTCGGTGACCTAGGAAGGCCGAAAAGAAAATCCATCGTCACGTATTCCCACTTCCATTCTGAAACTTGTAACGGTTGAAGCATGTCCACCGGTCGCTGATGTTCTACTTTTACCTGTTGACATATGAGACACTTAGCAACAAATAAAGCCACATCCTTTTTCATGCCTTTCCACCAAAATTGTCGTCGAAGATCATGATACATTTTTGTAGTTCCCGGATGCACTACGAGTCGACAATGGTGAAAATCTCGTAGCACTTCTTCACGATAAATCTCAGGTACAAATAGTCTTCCCATAAATCTTAAGCCTTGATTCGGTAGATTGGTCCATCCTTCGGCGTTTCCCTTGTTAGTGACACGTTCCCCATACGTTTGTGCTTCTTTATCAAGTTGATGGGCCTCCATGACACGGTGTATTAGAATAGGTTGAGAGACCATAGCAGATAAGGAAATTCGATCCTCGGTCTCACCAAGATTAAGGTTAAATTCTCCATCCTCTTCCAACATTTTCCATTCCCGTATCGCGATCTGGGCTAAAGACTTCAAAGATTTTCTGTTGAGGGCATCTGCAACAACGTTCGCCATGCCCGGGTGATATTGCAAATTAAAATCATAATCGCCCAGGTATTCCATCCATCTCCTCTGTTTCAAGTTTAAATCCTTATGCAAAAATAGGTATTTAAGACTGTTATGGTCGGAGAAAACTTCAAATCCTTCTCCATAAAGGTAATGCCTCTATATCTTTAACGCAAAGACAACTGCTGCTAATTCTAAATCATGTGTTGGTTAGTTCCTTTCATGCGTCTTCAATTGTCTCGATCCGTATGCCACAACTTTGCCATGCTGCATCAGAACACACCCAAATCGTTCATAAGATGCGTCACAATATACCTCATAACCGAGTCCCCTCTCAAGTATAATCAGTATCAGTACACTGGTCAATCGATTCTTCAGTTTCTAGAAAGCCTCTTCACAAGCATCATTTCATGCGAATTTAATTCCCTTCCGAGTGAGTCGTGTCAATTTTGACGTTAAATGAGAGAAATCTTTTACAAAGCGACGATAATACCCTGCAAGGCCTAAGAAACTTCTGATATCAAATACGCTTTGTGGTCTCTTCCAATCCTGCAATGCCTCTACTTTAAATGGATCAACAGTTACTCCTCCATTCGACACATGTCCCAAAAATTTTACTTCGGGCAACCAAAATTCACATTTCTCATACTTGGCAAAAAGCTTGTGTTCTCTTAAAAGTTGAAGTGCCACACACAATTGCTCCTCGTGAACTTCTCTACTCGGAGAATAAATCAAAATGTCATCAACAAAAATTACTACAAACTGATCTAGGTAAGGACGAAAAATTCGATTCATCAAATCCATGAAAGTCGCAGAGGCATTCGTTAAACCAACGGGGATCACAAAAAATTCATAGTGTCTGTAACGGGTACGAAAAGTGGTCTTAGGTATGTCATCATTTCGAACTCTTAATTGATAATAACCTGATCTCAAATCGATCTTTGAAAAACATGCAGAGCCCTTCAATTGGTCGAATAGATCATCAATCCTAGGCATTGGATATTTATTCTTCACAGTTACGTAATTCAACTTTCGATAATCGATATATAATCGCAACGAGCCATCTTTCTTTTTAGCAAACAATGCTGGAGCTCCCCATGGCGAGACACAAGGGCGAATGAAGCCCTTGTCTAACAAATCCTACAACTAAATCTTCAGTTCTCTCAACTCTGCTAGAGCAAAACGATAGGATGGAACTGATATTGGAACAGTCCCTGGGATGAGCTCAATAGCAAATTTAACTTCTCTATGTGGTGGTAGATCAAGCAATTCTTCTGGAAAAACATCACTAAACTCGCTCACCACCGGTGGAAGCTCTACTTGTATGGAAGGATCATCCTTAGTCAAAAGGGTAGAAAGAATCATATGCACATTAGTTAAATGATTCACATCACCGAGTCGAGATGTCAGCTTATCATCTTTATCCCCCACGTAAAAGAAAGAATCTTCTTCTGGAGTATACAAGAAAATCCTTCGTCGATCACAGTCAATAAATGCACGAAATGCAGCTAACCAATCCATTCCAAAAATAATGTCAAACCCCGACATCTTCAACACAATAAAGTTGAATACCAGATGACGATCGGCTATTACTACTTCGCACCCTCTACATACACACCTTAATGTTGCACTATCACCGATGGGTGTTTCAACATTTACAGCGACGTCCAACACCTCAACAGGTAAACTCAAAGCAGATACGAATGAAGAAGAAATAAATGAACGCGATGCACCAGTATCAAATAATACATGAGCCCAAGAATTGAAAACTAACAAAGTACCTCGTATCACTGGGTACTGGAAGTAGTCTCGTGGATCTCCGGAGTCGACGAAGTATTGGTTTCTGCAATGGCATAGATTCTTCCTTGTATTCCGGATGTTTATCCCCGTCCCCTGCCCGCAAGTTGATGTACATATTGTGCCGAAGTTGTCTCCCCAGGAGCCCGAAGCACCTGAGTCCCTGTCTGTCGTGTTGGTTGATTGTATGCCGGCCGCTGAGAAGGTTGTGTATTGGATGTTTCTTGACCATCTCTCCCTTGTGGGCATTCACGTCGAACATGTCCCTCCTGACCACACCGGTAGCATCTAATGGGTCCCCTCTCCTGAGGTTGGCCTTGAGTCACATTTTGTCATTGCATTGGTGCTTGCTTCCTTTGCGAACATTCTCTTGCTCGGTGTCCTTGCTGCCCACAAACAAAACACGCCACTTCCCTTTGCTCTAGACGTGCCGTCGAGGCCATAGATGGGGTGGGTACAGAGCGTTGGGCCTAATAGGATCTCTGTCGTGCCGAACTAGTGTTGCCCTGCTCTGGCCTCTGCTTCTTAATAGGTCTTCCCTCAGACTGTGTGGTTCTAGCCACTGATAGCTGCCTCCTCTCTATGATCCTACGACTATCTGCCATAGCACTTTCTATTGCCATGGCTGTCTCAACTACCTCCGAGAAAACCCTCAATCAAAACCCTACCACTTTTTCTCGAATAGCTGGTTGTAAACCCCTCTCGAATCTCTTAGCCCTCAACTCTTCCGTTGACACCATTTCTGGCGCAAACTATGACAAGCGTGTGAACTCTGATTCATACTGTAAAATGGACAGATTCCCTTATACCAACGATAAGAATTCTTCTCTAAACGTATCATGAATAGACTCGAGAAAATATTTTTCAAAGAATACCGCTGTAAATGCTGCCCATGTACCGTCCGTAGTGGTCCTAGCAAACTCCCACCAGTCATTTGCCTCTTCTCAGAGTTGAAATGTAGTGAAACTGACCCTTAGGTCATCTTCTACTATTTGCAAAGTGTCTAAGATCCGGGTGACTACCCTTAACCATTCCGTTGCCATTCTAGGGTCAGGTTCCCCAGCGTAAGTAGGAGGGTTCAAACGTTGAAACTTCCTCATTAACCATTCCCTTGCGTCAGTATCCCATGCCCCTCCTTGATTGGCCCTAGCCCCAATTAAAGTCCTCAAGGCATTTAGTATCTGTTGATTCGTTTCAGCAACCCCAACTGGTTCCTACGGGGCATTGGCATCCCCTTCTTCAGGAATTGACGCTCTTCTGCGCCCCCGGCCACGACCGCAACCCCTACCTCTTTCTTTCCTAAGAGGCATCACTATACGAAAAGAAAACGATTATCAATACATAACTCGTAAACAAATCGACACTCCCTTTTTTTAATAGATTCAATTTTAGACGTAAACAGGGCTAACAGCACTCAAGCTTAATCATACTAACATATAAACACTTACCGAGGGAAAGCCTCGAAGTAACGCAACAACCCGGGTAACTAATTTAGATTTCTCATAGAAAGAACGTCGGCTAAATGCTTTTCTATTTCAAACCACAAAGAAGTTGATCAGACGCCCAATGGCAAGCAACACCACCCCAAGACTCAACTATCATGCTCATATAAACACATAACAAGCGCAAGAATATATAACCACAATCCCATGCAAGCACACAAACCATGCCGTGTAGTGGTGCCAAAAAATCATCAAACGATTCTAATAAAAGATCGCCCTCATTTCCAACGGCTCCATGGTATCTAAACCTAGAGCTCTGATACCATTCTGTCACGACCTAAACCCGGATCCGTGAGCAAACCCAAACACGCCATACATAAACCATACCCTTAGGAAGTACTTCAAAATGTAAGAAGATAATGGATATAACATTTATAAGATTTGACAAAATGCTCAAAGTTCCAAAAATTACATTCCCAAGTTTTTCACAAATGTTTGAGGTAACATACATTAACAATCACTTTCATTACATCATTTCCATTATCTTCTATACAACAAAAACCAAGAAATCAACAAAATCATAGTTCCCGTTCTTTCCCTTTTCCAAAAGTACCCATGGCTTTGGCGTTATCCCGCTCTTCGGAACCTAAAAATTTGTTTAACATATAAACATGAGCCAAAGCTCGTAGGATAAAGACTAACTCATATATAATGCATGATTTGTGAGGTGTAATGGGTGTCTCCGGAATAAATATGCACATTTATCTAAATCATTACCTTTTTACATACTCACCCACGCATATGATTTTATGCATAAACCTTCGCGGGCTTTCACCGCGGGACCGCGGCCCCTCATTATGTATGAACCTTCACGGGCTTTCACAGTAAGACCGCAGCCCCTCATTTTGCATGAACCATCACAGGCTTTCACCTTAGGACCGCAGCCCCTCATTATGCATAGTCCACATTCAACCGTAAGTTTTCAATTCAAGTTAATAATTTCATCACATAGTTTCTCATAGTTTACATCGTTACTCCAATGTCACCAAGTACCAATAACATAATGTTGATAGCAAGAAGATCACATTATTTGAAACAAGTATACACCCATCATGTATATAGTTATATACATATATCAGTCCGCTCTTATTGTAAGAGAAAAACTCAACAGATAGGTCCAATACTTGCATCCCAACTCAATCTAGATATACCTATAGATGTGACACAAGCTCAAGGGACTAGGAATTTAATAAAAAAAGGCCAATATGAATGAAAATATGTTTTTCCACAACATTCGGCTAAAAACGAGTGAAAAATGATTTTAAAATTTTTCCATACCCTCACTATTTTGATCTTAACTTTTTTCACAAAATGAATTTTCTTGTGCGAGTAGTCTTGTTGGAAAGAGGACTTCCGCGGTTTCGATTTGCATATAAAACTGACCCCATTCGGAGTCCGGATGAGGGACATACATTGATTTGAAAAATAATTTTTTAACTAGTGAAACAAACCGCGGGATAGACTGCTCGGGCGGTCTATCGAGCTGTCTGGCCTGCAGAAGAAGCCGAAACCATCCCATGACCGCCCTCTAGACCGCTCAAGCGGTCCCTCGGACGATCTTCCGTCGAAAACTGATCTTTTTATGAAATTTTGAGGTCTCCACCTATCCCAAACCCATCCATCCAACTTATTTATATAATCAACTATACCTTCAACCAAAAACATGAAATTTTAGTGTCATGAAGTCCTTTTTAGACAACCAATTTTAAGAAATACGTGGTAATGATTTCCCCAAAACTCCAATTTTCGTAAAAACCCAACTCAACCCTATTTATTCTTCAAATCATGCATGGAATTAACTAATTCTTTTCTCATATACACAAATATCAACCCAAATCAACTTAAAACATATAAGATAATCTAAATCCTACCTCTTCAAGCTTTAACCCTTTGAAATCCACCAAAATCACCACCCTAGGGTTTTGGCTCTCATTGGTTTAGCTCCCTTAATGGTCAATCTTCAATTTCCTTGCTCCAAAGTTTTTGCTCCTTACTTGTTTACCTTCACTTTAGCTTCTAGTTCTCCAATTTCGGATGAGGGAGGCTAGGGTTTGTGAAACTTTTGATTTATTCTCCAAGAAAATAAAAGATGAAGGAGAAAAAAGGGTGAGGGAAGTGGCCAATAGGAATTGGTGAGGGAGATGAGGCCTTGAGTATATATCTTTCTCTCTCTCACTTATTCTCTATCCTTCTAGAATGTTTGAGAGTAAGCTTAGGTTTTGTTTGGTTTGTTTCTTGTAGTTTCTCCTTTATTCTTTTTAACTTTAACCCTCATGACTTAGTTCCATTCTAGTTTAACGTCATAATTTTATATCTCATGTTACACCTTTACAACTTAATTTTCATCGCACATTCCCAAGATTTTAAATCAATAAGCTACATTTAGCCACAAATTACTATCATTTAGCACCCTGTACCTCAATTACACTTTCACATGCCAGTAAGTTAACTGTTAATAAACAGAGTTTTATAACACCCATGTCTAAAATTAATTCCGTCTCCTCACTTAACCGAAAACATGTAAGCATAAAATAAACACGTACTAGGTCCTTACATTGAGTGAACCTTTAGGCCTTGAGTTATGGAAAGCCATGCGTCCTGTTGCGTAGAAGCTCTATAGGATGCGTTGTATTAATAATAATTATCATCTGCACATTATAAGAACTAAAATCTTCTACACCTGAGTCTTATAGCGAGTCGTGTTAGGTTGTTATTGAGTTCCGGAATAGCAAGGAATCTACATGCAAAAGACGGGTAAGACCATCAAGATCGAAGATCAGAGATTCATGCAACGAGTTACCTTATTTTAAGGGGGGTAGATAGGAGTACACAATAGGAGAAATTTTAGATATCACCTCGAGAGACGCTGTTAGAACCCCGCGACTTCATCCTTATATGTCCTTTTCTCATTTACACCAGGCTCTGGTGTCAACTTTTTGAAGTTCTTTTGCATGTCCTTTCTTCTTACATCATCAGTCCTCAATGGTACCATCAAGTGTCGTTCGTCAGTAACTCTCATGCACCCACGTCTTGTTGATAACTCTATTCGAAATTCAATCCTAGAAAGTACCCTTGTCCTCAAGTTTTTGTGCCTCGATAATGACCGGTATTCGCATTTGATTCTCCTTTGATTCGAGTCATCATCGTTGAACTAACTCTTCTCTTGTTGAACTCGATATCAATTCTTTGTTAAGTATCCGTTCTAAACATTCGACATTGATAAAATCTTTTGCCATCATTCACTTCTCTCGATCCTGAAACCACAATTTGTTGCAGTGATTTTGTGAATTCTTCGTACCCTCTTAAAATCATTACCAGGGAAGTAGACTTGGATACTTTAATTGAAGTACATTAGGCTGACGTAACTTCAGGGAAAATATCTAGTTTGGCTGCCCATTTTGCTTAAACATCTCTTTTATCATAATTTAATTGTACTAGACTAGTTCCAGGGACACTTGTTTAAAGTATTGTTCATTGTCCTCCTCTTGTTCTCCTACATTTGAATCCCAAATTACCACTCAATTTGTGTCAATGGTAATAGCCTTAGCCTAGACCCCTTATCCTAATCCAACTTATCCTTGAACCATCTGGGTTCCACCCTAAGACGTTCTAACCCCGTGCATGTTTTTGGCTGTCGATCTTCAAAATCTTACCCCATAGATCTATGAGTAATAACGATTGTGAGGATATTACATCATTAGGCCTTAGCGTTTTCATGGGAAACTGAGACGATGCACGAAAACCTCCTAACACCTCTTTAAAACATGAAACAGATTTCTTCTTGATGTCATGGCTTAGAATATCTGTCAACGTCCACGTTTAACAAAGTTTTAATGATCAAGACTCCTGTTGCAAGAATGGTTAAGTAACAGCTTATTCAATTAACTATATCTTTTCAAAGGTCCCAACAAATAAGACTATGCCATCAGCAATCTAAAATTAGAAACGACAGCTTCACACCAAAGGATTCGCGACACCACCATATGGCAAAGTTCAAACTTCCCTAGACAAGTTCATAGCTGACCCATCCATCCGATAAATCAAAAAGAAAAAGATTCATACCGATAGTAAGGAAGTGAAAAATGAGAAATAACCTTGAACTTATGATAATCTTAGTACGCTTGCAAAGGAGGTACGTCTATATACATCGATATTCACGTCGGCCTTCTCACCGAAGTGTTAGAGTCCGAGTTTTTCCATCACTATCAAAGAATGAAGAATCTTAATCACGACAATGAATGTTTGGAGCCTAATAAAGAATTAACTACCAAGTCACAATGGATCACATGACTAGGTATTTATCACAACCATACCTTTTATCATGTTTGTTTTATCATAGAATGACCAATTGCCAGAGAGAACGATCCAGTTATTGGAAGATACATTCAAACCTAACGTACTAGCACGTCTAGAACAATTGCAGTAGAGGCCAAGAGGAACAGAGCAACCTTTGAAAGGACCAGAGAGAAAATGGAAGCATATAACTATAAACTTTGTCATCAAGATTATCAAGATCACCTCCAAGACCGGTAACTCTTTAGTTAAACAATTCAAGAAATTGGGTGCCAAGGAGTTTGTGGAAACAGTGAGTCCCATTGACACTGAAGATTGTTTGAAGGGTGAAGTGCATATTTTAGATAGACCAAGTTATTCACATGGTAGGTTCTTAAAGTATCGATTTGTATTCGTTTGGAGTCTAAACTGTGTAACTCTTATGGAGTGATATTCGGTTTCCGTTAAGGTATCGATATGAGTCGCAAGGAAGTTGCTTTCAAAAAATTTTTGTGATGTGACCTATTAGAGCAAGTTTGTTTAGATTGGTGAGTAGATGTTGTTGTTATAGAGAAGAAATTTTTTTAAGGGAAAGTGTGAACTCTATGTATAAGAAGTTGGAGAGTGACAAAATTTGTTGTTTTTGGTGGAGTTGCGTAGTAGCTTTGTGCGAGTACGTGGGAGGAATAAGTCTTTGGATGAGAAGAGTGGAAGCATAAGTAAGACTATACAGATTCATGGGTATGGTTTTTGTATTTAGCATTGAGTGAATCGAGTGTCTTGATAGAATGTGGGTAAGATGAAATAATTAAAGTGCGAAAGTGGTTCTTAGTTTGATTGTGTGGCAGAAAATGTGTGAAGGGATTGAGTGATGATGATAAGAGACTTTATAATCAGGAGTTAATACAGTTCAGTTAGAGGATTGGAGGTTGGATTGTACATACGTAAAGGAAATATATAACGAGGTTTTGATTGGATTCATATGGGTAAGCATATACCTGGGGAGCATTTAGTCTGCGTGGTATGTTTAGCCCTAGTGACTCATTAAGTTCAAGTGGAAATATTAATCTTGATGGTCGTAAGGCTAGAGTAGTACAACACAAAGTAGTGATGTGATTTCGAGTGAGTAGTCGTTAGTCGATCAGGAATTAGTCTTCGATGTACGTTTGAATATGGAAATGATCTGGTTTTCGGTAGAGTAACAGTCTTTCCATACAAATTGAAAGTGCAAGAGTCAGATATACCCAAGACTACCTTTATGACTCATTACGAGCATTATGAATTCGTGGTGATACCTTTCGGGTTAACGATTGTACCTGCTGTATTTATGGACCTAATGGATCAGGTGTTCAGAAGCTTTCTAGACAAATTATGTTGATAAATGATATTCGGTTATATTCTCGGAGTGAAGACGAACATAAAGAACATTTGAAGATTCTTTGTAAATCTTGAGAAAGCATAAGTTATATGTGAAACTTGGTATGTGTGAGTTTTAATTGGGCCGGATGATGTTTTTAGATCATGTTATATCTGGACAAGAAATTCTAGTGGACCCAACAGAAGTAGAAGTAACAGTTAATGGGAAGATGCTAACTAGCGTAACAGAGATACGAACTTTTTGGGGCTAGCTGGTTTTCTGATATGATCCTTGAAGATTTGGTAGGAATTAGATTAAGATGTTAGTAGGATAAGACAACCTTTACTCTAAATGCTGAATATATGGGCTCGACCTTATCCACACCCACAATAGAGAACGAATGAAGTAAATAAGGACACAATTTTGGAGAATGAGAAGGCACGATGATAGTAAATCATCCTCAACCTCCCATATGATGAAGTACGGGGCAAAATTTTGGCGACAAAATTTGTTTAAGGGGGGCAGTTTGTAACGACCCGGTACAGACCATAGTTGTAACAACTCTGTTGATAACAACCAGTGTAAAGACCCAGTCCAAACCCTAAGTGTTAGTGACAGATAGCCCACGAGACCATAGAACACAGAAGAAGTTCATAATCCTAAGTCGAATCGAAAACCCTAAATTTGGCCCAAAAATCCTAAAAAGGTCCAAAACTCATGCAATAAAATCTTAGCACCCAGAGAGTCTCCTAACATTCTAAATAAAGTAAATATCATGAATTAATGAATTAAAAATAAAAAATTCTCATAAATAAGGTAAAATAACCGTTTTGCCCCTAGTACAACAAAAAGTTCTAAAAACTCAAATTTTGACACATGGATACCTTAAATCAAGCATTTAAGTACAATTAAGTAACAAAGGACAAAATAACATAATAATATAGTGTTATAGGTAAACAAAAGCAAACAAATCAATATTGAAGTTCATGCACAACAAAATAAGTCAAAAAGTCACATATTGCCAAATTAGCTTAATTTGACTTAAAAGACTACATACATTTAATCAATTACTATGGAAACTATGATAATACATGAAAATACTATATTTCTCATAAACATATTAAAGCAATAAGTCTCTATAGAAAAAAACACCATAAAGATACATCAAATTAACTTTTAATGCATTTTCTTACACAAAAGGACTCGCAAACCAATGCAAAACCCCTTGATTTATGTGAGGTCAAGTTTTTATTCCCCAAATTATCCCCTAGCTGTATTTAGCTTTTCCAAATCTGATTTTCTTCCCTTAAAACTATAACTAAGTCAACTCATATCAACTCAACCCATGTGAAGTGGAAGGGAAAAAGGAGAAGAAAGTACCCTTAATTAAGCCCAAACACCTTCTTCCCCTTGATAATTTCATGAAAAAGAGGGAGAGAAACCAGACCTCTTGCCTTTGAGTGTTTATGAGAGTTTGAGGGAGAAAAAGGAAGAAAGGAAGGAGAAATCAAATAAAGGAGTTTTTCTAAAGCTAAGTCATTTCATGCCACCATTCTTTGAGCCCTCAAAAAAGTAAGTAAAACCACTAAATCTTATATCTAATATCCTTGAAAATATTCCACAACTCATCTCTTTAAACTCTTTATAAATTGATAATTGAAAATAAACTGAAAAGGAGTCGTAGTTGTAAATTTGGTGCTTTTATGTTTATGGGTGATATGAAATGTGGTTGTATGCTGTTATCCTTGAGTTTGATGACTTCTAAGTGTGCTGACGCCTTGATATTCATGTCTAAAATAGAAGAATGCAAAAAAATAGAACAAAAACTTGACATGACGTAACTAGAAGACTTAAACCCTAAGAGGCATAATTTTTGAGAACCTTGATATTTTTACCCTGAACTTTGGAACGCCATAACTCAATGTAGAAAATTGATCTAAGAATTTTCATTATGTCCAGATTTATCTTTTTGTGTTATCTTTCATTCAAATTTAGTTTCAACTTATTTTCATAAGTAGAACTCGAGATATTGTAATTTTACCAAAGGGTGTCATTTTCTAACCAGACAACACTACCGACTTGGAAACCCTAGTTTAATGTGAGATTCGAACTTTGGTCAAAACATGAAAGTTGTAGATAACATGTATATATATCTACTCACCAAACATGAGCTCAAAATATGAAGTTTGGATCGGTCAAAACCTCTTTGAAAGACTCTGTTGAGTTTTAGCCCTCAAGGGACTCTTCTGTCACATATTTTTATATGGACCAAAACCCCTATTTTTAATGACCTATTCCAAAAGTGGTCTACATGAAAATTGTAGCTAACATATTAAAATACTTTTGGACCAAAAATCAGACCTTAAAGCCTTGGGATGTTAACCCAAAACCATTTCAAACCCTCTATCCCAAACCGACTCTACTGAGTTTTTGCAGCTGACAGAACCTATTTTCTAAAATTGCCAAAACGTCTAAATTGTTACAAACAACTACCCTTAGCTCTAAACATTAAACTTGTAGAGGACCTGCTGAACTAAAATATAAAAAAAAATGGCCTCATTTGGACTTGATATGATAACTAAAAACCGAGACCAGCAGAAGTATGTTTTTGGTGAAATCTTGAGAAAAGTGCTGAACCGTTTTTGCTTAGGATGTTTTGTTCACCCCTTTGCCATAGGTTTTGGCCTTGTTTTTACACATGAGAGTTGTAGAAAATATTTTTATCTAAATGGTGTATAAAAATTATAACTTGATTCCATGTCTAGATACCCCAAAATCTTGTTGGCTCTTTTAATTTAATACTTGATTTTTAACCTTAAAAGTTGTTAAGTGTATGTTTGAGTACCCTTTACTATGAGACTTGAGTTTTTATATGTTGTTTGAATTGAATTAGTTGATAAGTGTATCTAAATGAATGTATGATGGTTTAGAACTCATGCTATTATGTTTGAATCATATCTTGAGAATTGTAACTTGTGCTTCACATACTTGTACCTTATACTTTGTGCGTTGTACCATGAATCTTGCCATGATGATGCCATGCTATAAATTGTTGCACTTGAGATCGATGGTACACATTATGAACAATGTCACTTGCATCTTGGCAAATTGGAGTCCATCTGTGTACATCGTTGTTGGGATGGACGATTTTGAATATTTTGGGATATATTTCCCTGGTTGCCATTTTTATAAATATTTTAGGATATATTTCCCTTGTAGACCATGGGTAAATCCCCGGTGTTACAAATTTGGTTGGTGTTTGAAATGGTTTGTTGATATTATTGGGCACCATAGGTTCGTCGCTAGCATTCTAGTTTTGATGATTTAGATTTTGGGTTGACGCCAAACAAGCATCCTGGTTCTTAAGGTGGGATTGTTGCACATTGTTACTTTGATTATTCTGTTGGCTTGAATAAGGATGGATGATTATTTTGGTTGGCCCGCTCGTACGCTATTGCCATTGAGTAAAACTGCTATGGCATGACGTCCGGCGACGCTGTTACTATTCGCAGCGAGGCGAGGACAGGTTTGGTGATCAAAGTCTCATCAAGTCTACTCTGGTGATTCCCGGCGTGGAATCCCTATTATAATCTCAGTGCATGTTGGGTTGGGCATTTGCATTACATATACGGCATCTCATATACGCATGCTTATTGACTTTTCTGCTATCCTGTCATAAATTTATCTGTCTCCTTGACTATAAACTATACTAGGTGTTATATGGTATGTGTTACGGTGAATTTTGTGCTGTGAGATTAGTTAGAAGGTTAGAGTGTTTTGCTTCTGGGCCTTGACTCATGGCATTCGTGCCACAGGTGAGGAAGAGTTCTTGGAGGAAGTCATCCCAGAGGGAGAAGAAGATTTTGAAGAACAGGGTGAGTTCCAAGAGCACGTAGATTTTGCTGATGCATTCTGAGGAGTCAAGACCTTTACTTTTGTGCTTATATTTAGTTCTCTCGCGCTTAGTGTAATTTTTAAAATTTGTTGGTAAATTGTAATAATTATGTACTTTTGAATGGTTCAAAACTCCTTTATGATATAATAACTAACGTATGTAAATATGAATGAATGGCTAGAATATCCCTTTATTTATATTTATATATGTCCCGACGTGCCCAGAGGACGGGGCGTCACATGTTTCCACATCCTATGAACAGAAATTACTCTATTTGTTTTGCCTTCTAAGAAATACTGAACAAAAACATTTTCTAGTGCCGTGCCTGGTTATAGTGAAAACATCAGCCTTTCGGCTTTTTCACTCCAGTCCGTGGTCCACTAACTATCCTAGAAACTGTGTCTTCCTGTTTCTAAACGTTTTTCTTCTTCATAGCTTTCGGCCTCGAGGAAGAATATTTTTTAAAAATGAAACGCATTTCCTGGTATTGAAGGAATACCGTTGGTCATTAAAACTATATCCAAGTTACTTTTTCAGTCAACAAAATTTGGTCCTGTTAGTTGGTTTTCTTTAAGTATTAAAGCGAGTGGGTTGAAAGTCATTTTAACGCTGAGAATCACATAATTAAACAAATCGTTAATTATGATTAGCAATACTTTAAATTTATTTTAATTTGGTTAGCTCTACCGTTTTAAAATTAATTCGTCAGTAACTTGGTAACTTGAGAATATCATGACTTGACGGGAGGACGTCTACTGTTCTTCATAATACCAGACAGGCTAATTCCTTTTAATTTTATTATCTAGACAATTGACCATTCCAAATAAAATTAAATAGCTGATATAGCTTCGGTCCAGTATATAATAGCAGTGATTCAGATGGAGAGGATACTATTATATACAGTTAAGTGTTAACCATTACCTAATTCTAAATTAATCGCTTCGCAATGAACCCTTCAGATGGAGAAGTGATCCACACTAACAGTTATTTAGAATTATCCTTAAAGGAGCTTTGTACTAGCGATATCGCAATTAATATGTTCGTTGGGAAGAAAGGCTTTACTGCCGACACGCAGGATTTAATTGCATCGCCTACAAATTGGTGATAGAAACCACGGGATTTATCTCTGAATAAATTTCCTCCCCCACAAAAATTTTTAAAACCTTTTTGTGAGTTATAAAAATCTGTTTAATTAAAAAAAATTTATTAATTTCGAAAGTCACACGATCTGAAAGAATCAAATATCTTTCCGTGTACACGATTCTAAAAATTCTGTTTTATCAAATCATCTTTTCGTGCTTAAATGCGTTACAAATAAAATTTAATGAATGCATAGTTTTTTCTCCAGCTTTTAGTTAAGGTAGTGATTAAATGTATTTATTTATTTTATTTTCTGTTCCGCATTTTTTAAAAAATAATAATTTATTTCGATTAAATATTTTTCTATTTAATTAATTCAAAAAATAAAATTAATTTTCATATTTTTCCAAGATATCTGATTTTATAAAAAAAATAAATTATCTAAAGTTTTTCTATTTAATTAAAAGTAATTAATTAAAAAAACTTAATTTTATTTTTCATTACAAAATATTTTAATTAAAACTGAATTTTTGAATTAATTAAATTAGCAGGATAAATAAAATAGATATGCAATCATTCACGCAGTTCATATATATATAAACACGACATGTATATATCCCGATTTTATGATCTAAGTGAAACGCTGAAGCGTTTCAGTCTCCCAAAGAGGATAAGCTGTAATAATCATCTTTTATCTCTGATTCATGTGTCCTGATTGCATTACGCTTCCTTGATACTATTTGATATATCAATATATATCATATCAGTCTCGTATATATCAGAATATATATCAAAATTAGCCCTAGGAGAGAGAAAGTCATCGGCAACCACCAGCCAATGCCGGCACCACCTTGTCGCCACCTTCAAGCGGCTTCTACCGCCTCATCCGAGCTCCGTTTTCAATGAACTTTATATCGTTGGAACACTCTAAACATATGGGACTTTTCTGTCAAAAAATCTGCTCGAAATCAGTACAAAAAATAGCCAAAAAATGGCCTGAACCTCAAAAAATGCTATTACCCGCCATAGCACTACGCCGTCAACTTTTCGAGGCTTTTTCGACCTCTTTCCGAACTCAATTTTCAACGTACTTCATATCAAAATAAAGCTCTCGAAAAGTACTATGTTTTAAAAAACAATCATCTCAAAAACTGCCCAAAAAATTGCCTAATGCTACTGCCGCCACACCCTAACACCACCGCCTGGAACTACCAACTTCTAGAGGCCGTTCCGGCCTCATTCGAGCTCCGTTTTCGACGTTCTTTATACCATTAGAAAGCTCTTGAAAAGTAAAATCATTCTGTCAAAAAAATTGCTTGAACAATAACCTGGCATTTGCTACCGGCGCCAGCCTGTTTGCTGGCAGTTTGGGTTGTGATTTTGGCCCTATTTGTTTCTTGGTTGTTGACTATATTTTGAGGCATGTTTTGCTGCAATTTTATGTTTAAAAAACTATCCAAAAAATAGTCCAAAAAATGACCCAAAAAATTATAAAAATTGCCGCCGAACAACTGCCAGCAAAGGTGCCGGAATCGGGCTATTTTGGTGATTTTTCCTCGCTGTTTTTGACTTGATTTTTATGCTATTTTTTATTTATAAATACTACAAAAAAATTCACTAGAAAAAACCATCTAAAATGACTAAAAAACCTACCGCGATCCGTGACTCGTAAAAACTCGAACCACCGCCGGTGCCGCCTCCGTTCTTGGATATGTTCAACCTATTCTTAAATAATTTAAACATATATTTTAAAAATATAAATTAGCCATTGCATTGATCCTATATCCCGAACGCTCAACCCCCGTGATTAAAAAAAATAGCCATTGCATTGATCCAAATCACGGTCAACCCCCGTGATTAAAAAAAATAATCATCATCCACAAACCATTAAATCAAACATGAATTAATGACAATGATAAAACTGGGATTAGAATGCCTGCAAAACAAAGTTAGCAACAGTTCTAAAACTATTCGACCCTGATAATCGAAAACAAAAAGCAAAACAGCTCTGATACCAATTGTTGGAGGTAAGACTGCCAAGATCTATGTTTTTGCAAACGATTACCGAAAAAATTAACTAGATGGGCAAACGCCAAAACAAGCTCCAGATAAAAACTTTTGATGAAGAACGATCAAAATAAAACCTGTGCATCCAAAGTTAATTTATAAGAATACCTTTTTACTGGTCGAATCTTCAACTACGATTTGAATTCGAGTTGAAACTCTTGTTAGATCTTCTACTGTATTCTCTTATGTGATTTTTGGATATAGTGTGGGCTATAATCCTTCGAGAACTCATACCGACAGAACCAGGACAGCTTTACTCTTAGAAGACAAGTTATGAAACTGATTCAGCCTACCCCCATATTTATAGGGATACAGTAGGGACTTGTGGAGTAATTATGAGTAAGACTTCCAGTAGAACACAGGCACGTATTAGCGGTTTCTGCAATTAAGCAAACCTCATAGCAGTATCTGCATATATGGAAAACTAGCAGTGATTTCTATAATTTTCATAAAACACTGAATTATAGTTCACACCACTAAAGAACTATAATTGCACTTTGCCCCATAATCTCAAAACCATATAGTATTGAGCTCCTGTTATTAAATCCTTACCATTTGTCCTCACGTTAAGATTCCTGATACCCGTCAATTAAATTTAATTACAAATAATTTAATTTAATCGATATCTTGGTATTCTTTAAACACTTCTTCTTAACTTATTTTACCGCCGAATAATTAAATCCACCTGCAAGATTTGGCCTAATTAAAACTTATAAGCTTCCTTAAGGGAGTATCGTCAATCCCGATCTTTTGGGACGTGAATTTTGTTAATAATTAATATTTTTCATATAAATAATATCTCCATCCAACTCACTGGAAATATAAACCCATATAAGATCGCACACTCTAATAAATCAGAAAAATGAATATTAAATATACACAAATTAATAATTCTTTCAGAATTAAGAGGATAAACACTATTTATAATAACCTTGGGGTGTGAATTAATTTATATATTCAGTATAAAATTAATTAACCCAAATGTTCCGTTCAATACACACAAAATGTACTAGCACAGAGAGTCGGAACAATAGACGATGCTATTATCTATTTTCCGTAACCAAGACAACCCTACTAAAACTCTGTGTTACAGTCATACCGATGGTATGTCTATTTCCATCTAAACTGTGAACATAAAACTTATATTCTACAAGAACCTAAAATATGATCTTTTGTGTGTAAATCGTACTCTACACACCAGATTAAATACTATAAAAAAATATTGGACATCCATGTATAACAAAGAAATGA